>JANSTR010147941.1:0-18841 GCA_025434805.1 Antipathozoanthus remengesaui | reverse complement strand
CCTTGGGGATTTATCATCCGAATTATTTACTTAACTCCGTAACTTGGCTTGTTGCAGTGAATTTTGGCAGTTTTTGGTGATTCGGAAGGTATGTCTTGTGTTCTCCCGAATATAAGTCGAGATCAATTTTTTGAGCCCGTTTTCACGTCCAAAAAATTCGACTTGTACACGAGTATATACGGTAATACAGACAATGACACAGACTATAAACTTATTTAACCCTTTCAATCCCAATTTATACACAGTTACTATATATTTCCATACATTCCTGTCACAAGATTTGTAGAATTTATTTTGCATGTTATTTTTCTGAAAGGATTGATTTATTTTCTCAACTCTGAAGGCTCTTCCTGGAAGTGGACGAAGAGGTTCCCATGCTGCAGATGCTACACTTCTGGAGTTTTCAGTCTCAGGATTGAATGCCCATGGGTTGAAGAAAAACATTTTTGGTAAACCCAGTCCTTATGTCAAGTTGTCCATCATGCCAACACGGCGACATCGTCGATCCTGGAAGCAGTACCATGGCCAGATAGCCAAAACCTCCTCTCAGCCTAGTACAATAAATCCTGTTTGGTCAAATGAGGTTGGTATTTTGCAAGGAATATAATAATAACAAAGTAAATTAATTGACACTTGACATGACCATGACATGCCACCTTGAAGGACACTTCATTTTAACCTAAGTTGTGGTTATAGCATAAATCACAAAATAATTAATTTTGGTTGCTCATTAACACTTTGTCTAATTGTAATGTAACCAAAAAATGACAGATTTAAGTGTTTATACATTTGCTATTTTGTTTGTCTCAGTCACGGACTTCATGGTTCTGCCCTCACTCAAAGTCAAAGAAAACGTAAACAACAAAAATTGTGAATTGTTGATGAAAACCAACATTATACAAACAATATAATTATACAAATGCCTACCGAAACATGGCAGAATTCGATTTATGATATTTATCTTGCATCCAGATTTATCAATCAACAGTCTTAGGGCCATTTTCAAAGACATTTTTCACTTTATACATTTTTCACTTTTCACAGTCTTTGCTCGTAACCCGAACTGGCACCATCTTGAGTTTTCCTTTGAATTGCTCATGCACATATTAAGCCAGTACGTGATTTGGTAAATTGTGTATCACATTCCGCTACAGGTTGTACCTCTTTTCCCTGACAACAATAATAGTCCTCTTTAATGATTTTCCATGTATCATTGATACATACATGAATTACATAGTTACTTGTAATTAATAAATCATACTTGAAAACTAATTTGTTTGAAAATCAGTTCCTAAATCATTCGGTGTTGACAACATCTGTAAACCAGTCTGAACTTTATCTTGGGATGAGAATTTAAATGATTCAGATGTTGTTTCCCAGTTGATGCACCTTCCATGATACTAAACCAAAGAAAAACACTGGACTTGTATAATTTACTTATGTATTGTGTTGCTGTACTACTCACTAGGAATTTGTATTTCTTGGTGCTGCTGATGATCAGTTGGAGGTTGAAGTGAGGAACAAATTCTCAGGCACACGACCCACATTCAGTCGGTTTCTTGGGAAACTTGTCATTCCACTGAGTGATATCTTTGAGTGTGGAAATGAGAGGTACTGAATTTGATGCAGTAAGACTTGGTTGTGCAGACATACAGTACTAGGCAGAATGATTCAAATTTTGAACAAACAATAAATATTAGAATTTAATGAGCATGCTGGCCACAGTGTTGTTCTGTTGTAGTGACAGACATACTTTTTGATCTACATACTCCTGTTTTTGTAGTGCATTTCAGGGTTTCAGTTAACTTTTTAGGGGTATGGCTAAAAAATTTAACAGGCAGCTAAAAAAGTTGTCATTATAGAAAGCCCTGGCTAATTTTAACTCGGTACACACTCTGTCTGACTTCCAACCCTAAGATAGCTCTGGCGAAAGCCCATGAAGCGATGTTGAATATTCCTCAAAAGTCATAATCTGAGCACCAGCAAAATTCACCGTTTGCCGGCCTTTAACTGAAACCCTGGCATTTTATCATTTCTACATATAATTTAAACTTTTGCTAGATTATTTTTGAAAGATAATATTCCTACCGTAACTGTGGCATGATTTTAACTTTTTAGCATGTCATTAATATAGTAATAAATTAATAAATAAATAATGTGTTTATTCATTTCCAGTTTAAAGTTACACTTTCAAATACCAGATACAGTAAATATAATTTTGACATCTCAAATTTTAAAATCTCAAATGTCAGACTCTCAAAGTGAACTTGTCTCTGGTAATTGAATGGTGTTACTGTATTTTATCTTTCTAGTACTGAGACAGTGAGCAAGCAACTTGCCAAAAGGACACCAACTGACAGAGTTCAAGGGACAATATCACTAACTATAAATTCCATTGGCCGCAGCAATGGGATTGCACATTGCCCACCGCAAGGTACATGTAAATGCTATAACAACTTCAATCTACTCCTCATCCAGTGCTGGACCAGTCCTAAATATATATAACAGAATTTATTGTAATTAATGAAAATGTCAGTGTGGTAATACATATAAAAATGATGTGAAGATTTAAGGTGTTTAAACTATTAACATATTTGAATGCAATGTTCGAAAGCAAACTTATACAGTCATGTATAACACACACAAAGATTTCAAGAACTGTCACGAGATATGAAGGCTGTGATTACAGACAGTTTAATGGCCCTTGAACTAACTAACACACCTTATTGCAAGCTTCTAGGGCACTGTTACCTGTTACATAATGATGAAAATAAAACAATAAAAGCAAAGAGAAAGATTTCTTAAAAAGAAGAGTTTTTACTTGTAATTTACTTGTAATTTTGTATCATCAGATAGATAACTGATAGCAAGTGAATAGTGGAGGTTTGTTCCACAAAAAGTGTGAGTGTAGCTTCTTGAAAGACATGCTCACCAAGGACCAGAGCCTGTACACAGGTTTCCCTTTAGAAGATGTTCTTGAAAGAGAAACGTATTAAATGCCATTTGTTGAGTCATATCATTCATTGAATGATAGGATCTGGATGAAACTAGAACTTGATATGTTTTGCATACTGCCATAGGTTTCAGCTGACTTTGAGCATTCTTTGTCTCCTTTTGCTCTGACTAAGGGCTAGCACTTGAAATGTCAGCTGAAACTTTTATTACTCACCAATGTAGAAAACTAAGTTTCTCTAGCAACTAGCCCACTGGAGTGTCCTCTATAATTGTGTCTCTACTGTATGTGTCTGTTGTACATAATTATATGCCTACTGTAGTT
This sequence comes from Antipathozoanthus remengesaui, assembly GCA_025434805.1. NCBI lineage: Eukaryota > Metazoa > Cnidaria > Anthozoa > Zoantharia > Parazoanthidae > Antipathozoanthus > Antipathozoanthus remengesaui. The sequence continues at coordinate 15,564 of JANSTR010147941.1, read as the reverse complement.
ATTCACTTAAGCTTACAGGCTGCACCATTGTTTTGCAAAGTTTCTAAATTCAGAAGGCAAAGGGATTCTGAGTTGAGGGTTGCGGCTTATAACTGAGTTTTTCTGAAACTTGTTCGTTTACAGCTCTTGAAATGGGGGGTGCAGCTTTTAAGTGAGTGTGGCTTATAAGTGAATAACTACGGTAATTTAAGATAAAGATAATTGCAATTTTAATTCTGTGTATTCTACAAAATGGAAACACATAGTAATTAAAAAATGAAATTAATTACTGTGATTTGTTCTTAGATTGACTCTGACTCTATAAAATGTAACTGTAATTTAGGTGTTGCAACATATATTAATTCCTTTACTTTGAATTTAGCATACATTTATGCTGATATGTGTAAATTAAAGAAGTACAGTACTTAACAGAAAATAATAATTATGAATTTTCCATTGGGAATTCATGTACACTATATATATTTGCAAACCTACAACTTTTTTGCAATAAAGGACATTGTCTTTGAATGTTGGTGTTTAACACAGGTATTACAAATGACTCTTTAGTATTAACTTAAACAAGAATTTGCAGAGATGCAGAGAAAGTTATCAGATGGACAGTCATTCACTGATTGTCATAATTATGGCTTGTCTTAACCCTGTTCCTGCTGCATTTTCAGTGATATTACACTGTTTTGCTCAAAGCTGTGCCAATACATGGGTACATCGTACTGCCTTTCCTTAGTGGTTGCACCTACTTTTCCTAGCTGTAAACAAGTCTGAACTTTGGCTTGAGATACCAAAAGTGCTACTGTTGTACCTCTTTTCCTAGTTGATGTACCTTCCATTCTTAACCTTAAGAAAAACACTGTTTAATATAATGAAAATTCTGAACCTTTAAAATTTAAAATTTCTTTAAACATTTAAAATTACCTTTCAAGATGAGTAAAATGAATGGTCACTTTATAGGGTTTCAATAACCTGTTCAAAAATTTATTTATTTAAAATCAGGTTTTATAGTGTTACAAGAGTTTAATAATAATCTTATATTCACTGTGGAACAGAGAATCTTACTGGTTGATTTCATACACTAACAATGATCTTACATGAGAAATGTGTTTGTATTGCAGCTGAAGATGGAAGTTACCTGCAGGAAAACATTTCTCCAGTTGTCGTGCACCAAACGAACTTGACGCAATTAAATCCAGACCTCACTTTATCAGCTCCAAATATTCTCCAGCCTTTAGACCTAAATTCTCGATCAAGTTACCCGTCTGCAAACACTCCATCACCAGTGTCTCCATATGAAACAATGGACCGGGGTGCCATACATCATGTGGCATGCAGGAGGAGTTTACAGCCAAGAGAAGTGAGACCATTCTCGGATTTTTATGGCGAAGATTTTATTCCACTGGATGACAACATGAGATCTCCTTATAACAATCATACACTTGAATCACGACAGCATGTTCAAAATGGTTCTGATGTTACAGATCTTGAAGACAGTTTTGCAGTGAATGTAGATCAAGGTGAAAATACTTCTGGTGATAATGAGAACCAATCTTCTTATGTCGAAAATGGAAGAACTGCATCAAATGGTTTATCAAGTGCACATGGTGATGTGGTTGATAGTGCTGCTACTGTTGGAGATGGTGCTGTAATTGCCATGGAAGCGACAGGTAACACTGACCAGCTAAACTCACCATTCCAGCAGACACAACGAGAAAGTGTTGGAAGCATTGAACTTACAGAGGACTCACCATTAAGAATCCTTGAAGAAAGTGAAATTGTTCATGAGCAAGAAGTGAATGATGAAGCAGAAATGGAAGACAACATTGTTGATGACTTGGAAGCAGAGGCTGTTGACGCGACCGAGGAAGGTCAGGAAAGTATGGACATTGCTGAACCTGATAGTGTCTCAAATGGTGAGGAAACGACTCTTGTAGCTTCATTGCCAAACTCCTCGTTGTCTAGTAATCAGAGTGAACAAACTGATACGTACAATCAGGAAGACATATCACAGATACTGGATGAAGTGATGGTTGATTCTGATCAGCTTGTGAGCCAACGAACTGACACTCCACCACTTCCAGGGGAAGGAGATGTGCGATCAACACTCTCTCCTCTCCCTGAAAGAGTCTCTTCAACAATATTTCAACCGGAACCCCAATGTGTTCACGGGCCTTCAGTTGCATCTACATTAATGGACTCAAGTGCCAGTGATACCAGACAATTGGCTGAGAATTTAACAACTCACTTCAGTGCTACAGACAATTCTAACACCATAAGTCCTGATTCATTAGATACCCAAATCAGTGCAAGTGTAGTAAGACACTCTCAGCATGAGCCCGATGTTTCACTTCTCGAAGCAGTTGAAATAACTGTTGGCGAAAATCAATCAGTAATTGACACTGAACAAAGTTCTTCACAGTCTAGAACTATTGTTTCAAGAGAAGCAGGGCTTTATCACCCTGAAACAGTTTGTCGCGATTCTTTTCCCATGGATGAAGGAGAACCCATGTGTCTAGACATGGCCTCCGTACAAAGCATATCCACAAGTGAAATGCTGGTGACCACACCTAGTGTGACGACTTACTCGACAACGACCAGCGCAAGCCCTAGCAGCTCATCTTCTTCATCACTAAGTCCGCAAATGGCCTCAGGTAGCGAGGCAAGTCCATCGCATGAAATATCGCCACAAGGATCAAAGCGTATTTCCCGATCCAAGAGTGAGCCTCAACGCTCTTCTCCAAAGTTGCGTAAGTCGGAAAGAGGAAGAGAAAGAGAACGTTCAAGGTTAGCACAGGAAAATGGCTTTGAAGCTCGTAGGCATCAAACATCTGTCACACGTTTGCAAGAAGCTTCACGCAATGCACCCATGGCAAGACGAGTCTCCCTTCCCACAAGAACAGTTGCAAGTGTGACAACAAGCTTGTCCACCGTAGATTCTGCATCAGATCCAGTGCTTGTAGCAGAGGCAGTGGCAACAGAAGAATCTCCAGTTGTTGTTGCTGCAGCTTTACCCTCGACTTCTGCTGCTGTTACTCCAATAATGTCACCAACTTTATTGAGTGATGATGATGCAATGGCAGCATCACTCTCTGGGACAGAAACTGTAACTGTCATGGCACGGCCTGTATTGGTATCAAGAGGGGCGGCTTCTGCTACTGAACGTCTCGGTGCAGCTGTTGCTCCAGAAACTGGGAGAAGGGAAAGGTCAAGCACTTTCCCAGTTGGTTCAGACTTGGCGTCATCCTCTTCTAACTCACTAAGCTCATTACCCGGAGAGAGTACAGATGAGTCAGGTGTAATATATGCCATGGCTGTGCCATCAAGTCCAAATAATAATGCCAGTTCAACTAACAGAAACAAAGGAACACCGAATCCTTCACGAGATACTATTTCATCATTACTGAAGTCTTATGTACGAACTGCACAGGTAACCCAGACAACTGGCCCACAGGGACACTCCAATATAATAGAGGCTAGTGCACACACTGTAGAAGCAATAGGCCATGGTCACAGGCGAATTAGACCCGAGACTGAGAATGAATTGGAAGATGAGAGTGTTCCACCAGTGCGGCCACGCAGGACATCACGACATCGCCAACGGGCCCATCCAATGCACCTGCAGATACAGGATGAACAGCAACAGACACAGGAGCAACGGCAGCAAAATCTCGACAGTAATAATGATGCTTTACCACCAAGTAAGTTGTATTATGTAAGCACCTAGTCACCGTTCAAGCAAATGTGTCTGGAGTTGGGAGTGGAATCAATACAACGTACATTAATTTTAATTGAAGGAGTACATGTGCCATTTGCAAGGCTGGGTACAGTCCTACTACAGTATACTAAGATTTATATGGAGCTAGACTTAAAGGAAACATTTGGAAGTGCACTAGAATGGAAGAGTTTCATCATTGGAAAATATCATTGAAAACAAATTAACAAATATATAATTCATTTTGGTAATTCAGTGCAAGTCCCGTACCTTGCATTCAAAGGTATTCCTTCATTTCGAAAATGTGTGTTCCAATGCATGACGAACCTTTACATGTTTTAGCATGTTTTACTTCTGTCAAAGATTGTTATATGGTACAGTAACTTGCTCAGTGTGAATAAACTGGTGTTAGGGAAGGTGGTTTTAATACCGTATGCGTATACTAGGAAATGTTTACGTATCGGATAAAAACTATTGTTTTGAAGTATTGTAACCACATAATTATCAACATTCCTTACGTAAATATTTGCGCCATTGAATACTCCAGGATGTTGTTTCATTGACTTTCACCTACTCTGTTGTGTTCTTTCACAGATTGGGAAAGGGGAGTAGATTCCCATGGGCGGGTGTACTACATTGATCATTCTAATAGGACAACCACCTGGACACGGCCTCGAACTGGTATGTACGCTTATGAAATCAAGAGTAACTCATTACTGATTGACCATTTATTGCAGAACAACTAATCTCGTGCTTGACATCTCAAGTTTCCAACTGCAACAATCATGTAATACTGCACTAAATAGTAAATTAAAGGTGAAATACGTGTTTCTTTTTGTTGTTGCAGACGAGAACCAAGGTTGTCTGGAAGTTACTAATATTGAACAGGGATTATCCAAATTTAAAGATTGGCCTATAAATTGTAAACTAACCAACTCTAAATCTTTACAAGTCCACCCTTTTAAGAAGAAATACAAATATACAAGTATAATTGATATCACCCACACCCTTCCTGCTGCACTGTATCATGTTTTAGCTGCATTATCGCTGCTCTCAGTATTTCCAACTATTCATCTTAAGGGATACTTACCCCTTAACTGTCACTGCCAGGTTATTTTAGCTATTTTGTACCAAACTCTGAAACAACACACTTTTCCATCATCTTGAGTGCAAATAAGATTGTTAAGTGAATGAATATTTGTAAAAAGAACTTAAGACACTTCGATCTTCGAATTGTACAAAATATGTTGTTTCTGTTGTAAAGTCATTCAAGGGTGCATCCAAATCCTGGTTCTGAATCCAAAATTGGATTTTTTGTTTCCAGTCTTTGGGAAACCAGTAAAGGGATTACTAATCCTATAAATCTACGCTCGACCAAGATCCTAGTGTTTCTTTGAAAAATACATGTGGCAAGCAGTCTTCGAGCAAAACAGTGTGGTGTAACGAAAGCGTCAAGGAAGATTACCACGATAGAGTTGCTAATTCTGGTTTGTTTAACTCTTTTTAATAATGTCGCTTTTAACAGAAGTATTAAACTACTCCTTCTGGAACACGATAAAGCAACTCGTTATGAATTGATAGTCATCTCTCAATATTTACTCGAAAACTAAAGACAAATAAACTTGCCGCCATTTCACGCGGGATACGTGTGATGAGCTTGATGCGTTTTATAAAGATCACCTGGAATGTCCCTCTTTAGATTTCTTGTTTCTTCCGCAAGGAAAAATCTTATCATCCAACTCGAAAATGAAATCTTGGATTTCTCAAAGAAATGCACCCCAAGTTGATAGTTCTGGTGGATACGCGTTTATTGCTGTTTTGAGAGGATATTTGGAAATGTGCCCGATTTCGTGTATTCCTACTCTAGAAAAGCGAAGTCTCCATCACAACAGAAATAACGACAGTAACTGAAGTCCTTCTGTTCTTTACCAGGTACACCGCGGAATGAAACCAACATGAATGATATTAACTCGCACTGGATGAGTCTTGACAGAAGGTATCAGAGTTTTAGACGAACTATGCGAGGACGAAACAGGCAACAGCCAAGAACCTCTGGAAATTCTGAAGCACAGGACAGCTCAACTGTTCAGAGCAGCTCAACTGAAACTGGTCCAGAAGCTCCCTCAAGGACTGGTACTGGAAATAGGTCTCGCACTGCGACCACCGAGAGGCAGGGTACACCCAATTCAGGGGCTGAGACAGCATCCTCAAGAGTGACCCCAAGTGCAACAAATGTTGTAGATTCTCCTGCTGTGAAGTTTGTTACAAGGCCAGATTTTATCGAGTTTCTGAATAATTCAGGGGTATGTTAAGTGTTACTGACGTCTGTTTTTGACAATACATTGCAAACCGTGTTTTTTTATTAGTGCATTTAAAACCAATGTTTGTCTGGAATTATTTTGGAGTTAATTTCATCAGATTTCCTAAAGTTTAGATTGTTGTAATGTATTGTTCATTCATGTCGGTCACTTTGCCAGCAGTGGTATCGTTCTCTTGATTAAACTTCCGATGCTTTCCTGGCACACCGAAGTCAATATGCCATCCTCAGCGCCCAACCTTGAATAAGTGCCCACCGTGAAGGCAAACCAGGATAATTACTACTCAGCCTCAAATAAGCGAATATTTTGATGATCAGGATAGGAGAATGCACGAGCCATATAAAATGTAGAAATAAACCTACAGCCTGTACATATAGAAACTGAAATACGAGTGACCTTTTTTTCAGGACAAGGGACAGTACTATTTCCAGAGTCAGATGCTGAAGCTGATCATTTCTAAAATCAGACAAGTTCCCAGCCAGTTTGAAAGGTAAGTGAACAATCCAGTTTGGTTTCTAACTTGGTTTAGTTTGTCTCTATTCTACCAATCTAAGGTAAACCTTAACAGGTCTCACAGCTCAATTAACAAAGGTCTCCAGGAGCCTGCAGTTTAAATGCATTATCGGAGAAGACGGAAGATCTGACCATTTGAAGATGTTAGAGCAAAGACAACACCTTCTCTTTAGTTATTCTAAAGAACAGGTTTCACCTCACGGTGGGAACTGGAGCGAGTACTTCGAGTGCATATTTTCGAGTGCCGAAATTCATTGCCATCGAGTGGAAGAAGGGATTACTGTGAATTCACTTCCGTCGTTGGCTTCAAAATGTATTTTCTTGCACTCAGAATTTAGGAGGCCGTAATCTTAAGGCTTCGATATTTATTTCTGTTTAATAACAAAACAAGGTGAAACCAGTTCTTTAAATGCATGTGTGAGTGTTGGGCGAATCCACGAAGTCCTGCACGAGGGTCCAGCGCTCTGCTCATCGAGTTACTTCTTTTTCCTGAGTTATTTTGTAATTGGGGTCCAGTAAAGTTGGTGTTGTTATTTGCACCAGTCATGGTAAAGTTGTCAACAAAAACTTTGGCAGTGTAGCATGATGACGTTATACCGCTCTAAGGCTAGAATCTGTGTCCGGTATCTATTGTATAAACCTATACTCTGATTCATAATCCTCAGTGTTATCTCACAAGTGAAACCCGTTATTCCACACAAGGCATTTGCCGTAATACTATCTATTTCACCAACTGGATTGGATAGGATCAATAACTTAAGAATGTATTCTTCATGTCAATAAAAATTCCTATTCAACAGCCTGTACGTAGTTTCACTTGTCTTCGAGTTTGTTTAGCAGTCCAGTCGATATTTTTGCATAGAAGCAGGACCGTATCCAGAGGTGTTTTCATACCGGTATAGGCACTCACATTTTCAAGCCCACATTTAGCGAAATAAATTACGGTATGTTTAATGCAAAAGCAAACACAAATCAAACATCTAAATATTTGGAAACGCAACCATCTTCATACTCTTTATTTAATTTGGAAAACCCTACCTCTTTGTAACCTCGGAATAAGTTTGGCGTTCCAATTTCGCTGAATTGGTCATCGCCATGTTGTAAAGCTCCTTCTACCTAACATACTTAAGACACTCCAAACGTCCTACAACGAGGCTGTTCATACGTACTGAAAACGGTATGTCCAAAAAAACCCTATGCAGCCATGAGAAGAGCAAATGTTTTGAAAGCCCCAGGTTGGACTGCATCTTGATGGTAAGTGTGGTGTAACTCATTTATCATTCATTTTCTCGTTGATACAGATATCGTCACCAAGTTGAATTTGTTAGGTTCCTGAACCAGTTTGCAGACAGACAGCGCGAGTTACCTTCAGGCTGGGATAAGAAGATTGATCAGAGTGGGCGGGTGAGCTGAGCCGTTGTTGTTTGTAGACAGGTTCTGACACCTACATCGATTATCTTTGAATGCCACACGAAAAACTTAATAGACCACTTTCGAATTGTTGGACGGGATAGCCAGGTACTGAAATTAAGACATGAAAACGAGAGGGGTCGAGAGGAAATAAATTTTCAGAGCTGTTTTATTGCCTTTTATCTAACGAGGCTGAACGTATCCCCTTATTTGTAAACATACTCCAGTTTTTAAAGGAATCTTTATGAATATTTGTCATTTGAGAGGCTCAGATGTTAGTTATACAGCTATTTCAAAAACACCGACTTGTGAAAATCACAATACCCAGACCCCAAGGCATGATGGGAACTCTAAATTCCATAATTTCTAAGCTCATTTTGACTCGCTGCGCCAAATGTTTTCATTTTGTACTTTGCTGTTGCCGTTCGCTTCATGTACAGGTCAATGGATGGTACACAGCATGAAATACAAGGCTCCCATAATCCCTTTCAGGCTGGGTATTGTCTTTTGCAGATGACAGCATTTCTTGAAGTACCTGTATATACAGCTCTGTCACAATGGCTTAGGCTGCTGGGCTGCTGCCTTACTTAATTCATGACTCAATTCACAAGGAGCTGGCGTAGCACAGTTAGTTAGTGCGCTGCCTACTGTGCTACGATTCTCAGTATCTCGACGTCTGCTTGGACTTTCCTTTAATCCATGGAGCTGGAGCTTTTGAAACGGGAAAAGGGCGTTCCTTTGAGCGCTTTAGACATGAGCTCCTGGGCCCAGTTGTTCAAAGCCCGAGTAGCCCTAATCCTGGATCAGCTGCTAATAAAACCTCTAGGGTTAACCCAGGATTAGCGCTAATTGGGCTTTGAACAACGGGGCCCTGATTAACTAAGAAAAATAAATCACCTATACCTTGTTCTCAGATACTGGATGTTTGTGGATTCAGAGAACTACGTTACCCATACAAAACTACCGTGGAATAAATAATACATGTACCCAACCTACTTTCATGTTCTCTGGAAAATCATCGACTGTTTGACTTATGCTTTTAATGTAATGTTTCGCAGACGTACTTCATCGACCACTCGACAAGAACTACAACATTTATTGATCCTCGTCTTCCGGTCGATGATATGATAACCAGGAGGAGCAGAGCTCATCCGGATACGACAGAAGTGAGTTGGAGTTTCTAAGTTTAATTCGTTGCTTTCATTAAAGAAATAATCACACCAATTTCATCAGGGAATAATTAAACTGGCTAAGACTTACAATTCCAGCTGTAGCTGTGATCAGTGATTCTGCTGACTTACAACTTTAGATCATAAAAACTGGATTTAGCGCTTGATCGAGATGCTATTCCTCACTTCAACTATTTTATATCAACGATTTTTAGGGGCATCGTGGCAGGGGACCTCCTCCCAGGCCTCCTCCGCCGTCAAGGTCTACACCGTCACGTGTCTCCAGAGGATCGACGTCAGGACATTTCAGTAAGTTTATATACAGTACCTGGTGTCAAGAGCTGGTAGCTTCAACTGACTTAACATCAATAGTTACCAAAATGACTTAACATTTGAGTATCAGTGAAGCAAGATAGTCTTTCCTATTAATAGTACTGTTGGAATTTTATTGTTGTTATTTAAAGTACCTAAAGATTGATTAAGATGGGATCGATAAAAGTGGAAAGCTGTTGCTAATATTCAGTGAACAAAGTACGCTAAGGCTATAAAGCATTTTTTTTCCATTTCAGGTGTTGTTAATAATATTTTAACATGATGAAAATGCTACATTTATAGAGGATATTACACGGTGGTGCAGAGGTATGAAGTTTATCTTCGAGTGGTGAAATATGTTTTACACGAGAAAATAAACGTCATATCTTCAAGCCAACGTGTAATTTTCTTTTTAATATATAAACAAATCCACAAACAAAAACTACGGAATGCGTCAAGAATGAGTGGGAAAACATCGGAAGTGACGTCATCGATATCCTAACTAGTGAAGATATGAAGAATACGTTACTCAGGTCCCGGACGTAGTTCGTATGAAAAATACGAATAATAATTTATATAATTTATATAATAAAATGATTTCTGTTCTATAATTTATATGTACATGTAGGAATAAGAGCATTACATGATTTAACAATATAAAACACTGCTCAGTACTCAAGACATTCTGTCTATTTGCAGCCTACAACCAGCAAGTGGTAGGGTTCCTGAGTCAGCCCAATATTGAAAGCATTCTGGTGCAGAAACAAGAGAGCTACACCAGAAACCTTCCTCTCAAGTACGTAAAGCCAGTTGTTACTTACATTGCTACAAAAAGCAATATTGTTAATCTCAAAGTTGTTGAAATTTTGAAATTGAAAGTTATCACGTAGTTTTCTTGAGGAACAAGAAGCGTTTACTTTAAGGCTTTTTGTTTATATTCTTGAAGAAATACAGTAATATTCCGAGTTTAAGCACTTACCAGACACCTCTTGCCAGTGTCAATAATAGTGTAGACATTGTCATGCTCCAGAATGGATCCGGGTTTTTTTTGTTAAGCATCTCCGTACATTGTCTAGATAAGTTGATATGTTGGGAGAATAAAGGAACTGGCCATCTACTCTAAACGGATAGGAAATTATATTTACGTAAGCAAGGTACTTTGTTGTTACAAGTCCTGCTATCAACATACTAGGGCAGCTCCACAGCTTAACGCCCATGTTCAATATTCACCCTTCAGCAAGGCTGGTCCAGGGATTTGTAGATTTGGGTTTGTAGTCATAGATCAACCTACCCCAGCCAACAACGTTCATTTTACTTGAATCGTGTCGTATTCTTTTCAAGTTGAACTCCTGAAAATAAAGAACAATAACCTTTCTTATAAGCAATTATCTTTGTTATTTTGTCACTTGTTTAATGACAGTTCGGAGTTAATCACTGACGGCAACTTGCTATTCGCCTTCCTCATCTCTTCAGATTGAGGTCAGCAATGTGGTCAGACTTCTAAACTATTTCAACGGCATTTTTCAAATTCTGACCCATTAAATCTTTGAATTCTCCACCTTCATAAATATAACGGTATCGATTGATTGGTCTAGTGAGCTCAGAGACCTTTTGTAACTTGTTATGCTCTTCTATTTAGACTACAGAACTTTTTCTCCCCAGTGTATGTAAAACCGCAGTACCATTGCCCTGCGTAAATTAGCACTGATTTTACTTTGTTTATTTATTTACGTACAGAGCAAACATCAGGAAAGTGCAGGTAGAAGGCGAAAGAGCTCTGGCGAGACTGTCGAACAGCGTCGATTTCGTCATGCTGTTGAGGTATGAAAACCTTGGATATTTCTGTAAATATCGTGTTCAAGTACAGGGCTTTTTCAGATGGTTATTGAGGGAAAACTAGAATTCGATTTTTTGGATTTCGGTTGTCTCAACAAAAAAAATCACTTGTCCCAACTTCAGACTGAGTAACATTGCCTGTTTTCACACTGAGCGGGAGGCTGGCACTGTTCGCAAATGTCCGCTAGTGCCAGTTCTCGCGCAACTTAACCATTTCCCTTGCTGCAAGCGCGTGGGAGACTGGCACTAGCAGATATTTGCGGATAGTGCCAGTCTTCCGATCGGTATGAAATCAGGCAATCCCCAGTAAAGGTGAACCGTCAAGTGTGCGCTATGTAACCAAGCCGTTAGAGTTCTTAACATGGAAGTCGTGTATGACTGAATATAATGTGCGCATCACATTGGCAAAACATGAAAAAACCCTAAAGAAACGTTGATTCACGTTCTTCAACTTAAACAAAATAGTTTTGCTTTTATGAATGTTAGACTGTACTGGTGAAGACATACTAATAAAATAGTTTTAAACTTATACACAGTACTTATACAAAGTTGAAGCATACGAGCTCTCGGCTCCTTCTCGGAGACTTGTTCACATATAAATGAAAAACAAGAATTGTGAACCGGCATACTGTTAACGGTCGCGTGATTTAGCAACACGTGACCGCAACAGATTGTCCCATATGTGAGGGAGCGGGTATCTTCCAGTGTCCCGGTTCAAGTCCGACCTATGAACCCGGATATAGATGGCCTCTTTGATGCCCCGTGTCACGTGACCGCTAACGGTATGCCGGTTCACAATTCAGAATAGTTTTGTTGTTTCACTTACCTATATTTTTTTGCGTATTCTGATTAATAGCCACTCATATATTATTGATTTCCAAATTGTCCCAATAGAAAACATTTAGCTGTCTCCTAGACAATCCAAGTGAACGATTTACTTGTCTAAACTCATTTTTGGTGGTCTTGAACAAGGGACACAGCTAATTTTGAGCCCTAAATTACGTTTGTATGGTTTGAATGATACAATTTTGTTTCTCTGTATGCAGTTTGTTTGAAGAAGACATTATGAGATTTGCACCAGGAGCTGGGACCTCCACGCAAACCAGTGAGCGCAGACCTTCGCACCCCCTTCCGACTTTAAGCCAAGCTCCGCCTGTTGCTAGTCCTGGTGGCCCCCCTGGACAAGACAGCACTTTGAAAGGTACGTCTTGACCCTTTCCAATTATACATTGTACCAAATGATATGTTGATAAATTACTATTTGCTGTCTCACACATGTCTAATTAATTAGTGAGAAGAATTTAGTATTTCATCTAATGAATGATCAGTTTCCTAGTTCTCAAAACTAATGAAGTTTAACGATGACATTGTAGCAATAGAAACTCACCTGCTTACTGTTCAGTTACACGCGTAGATTTCTGATGTTCACGTACAAAGTGCATTGAGAAAACGAACCAAAGGCAAGTTGTCTCGCACTTCAAAAATCCAAAAGTACTTTATAACTGAACAGAGAAAGCCGGCAAGTTTTCTATTTCTTTATAGAGAAGCCGTTACGTGACGGAAGCGGTAAAACCACAGTGATGTTTTATTGGGAATTAGGGCAATCAGAACGCGCGTTATATTTGCTTTGTTTTAGCACCTGGTTGTGGAAAATACAATAAATGTATGAAAACGTAGCACCTGAAGTCGAGGATTGGTACTAGAAAACACAGCAAATGTATGAAATCGCAGCATCAATCCTCATCTTGAATTATTGCTGGTTTAATAAAAATAACCAATTTGGTGCTGTGCTTGAATTACCACTCGCATGATTTTATCCCATATTGTCATGAACCTGTCACAGAACAGTTCGTTCATTCTTAACACTCGTGGCTTCAGACTGTAGTAATGACTTTGGGTCACGGCTAGTATACAATAAATATGCTGGTTTCTTATAGCGCTGTTTTCTGAACTGGTTCATTTGTTGTCAGATGTTTCAGGAAGCCTTTAATTCAGTTGTAAGCTTACATTAAATAAACATGCAATTCTTATTTGTTAATCCTTACAGCTCCATGCCCATTAGGACCCAGTCCAACTCCTTACAGACGTGACTTTGAGGCCAAAGTTCGCTCTTTCCATCGCCAGTTGTATCACAAGGGCTTTGGTCAAGGACCCAACAAAATAAAGTGAGTTTGACGTTGTGTTCAGGCCGATTTATTTATATTAAACCTTATCATGAGACCAGGAACAGACTACAACAGAGGGTCGAAACCCTACTCTTGTTGAGAAGTGTGTATATAGGTTATTTTTGGTCCCCCGATAGAAGGTCGAGAGACTAGACCAACGGCTTAACGTCCCTGTCCACGAACGTTGTGGCGAAAGAAGGTCACACAAAGTTCAACCTTGACCAGGTTGGGGATTGAACCCGGAACCTCTTGATTGGCAGTCAAAGATCTTACCAAGAGCACCAACTTCTCACACACTCGTTATACATGCAGTGATAAACCTAATTTCACATAAATCAAGGATATCTCAATTTTGAACAAATTAGAATTTTAAACCCTCAGAAGCGACCATTCATTTTGTTTGTCTTGAACATAGAATCAGGAAATGCTAAATGTCTCAACAAATTTATAGGTTCAGAATTTTTATAAAGTTGAGCAATAAAGTACAAGTGCCAGGGAGTGGAAGTGTGCCACGTTTTGCACATCTTATATATCAAACCCAAAGTTCCCTTCGATTTGATTAACTATAGACTTGTGTTGTTGCAGGATGTTGATACGGCGTGATCACCTCTTAGAGGACGCATTTGATCAGATCATGAAAGAATCCTCGAGGAGCTTGCAGCGAAGCCGGCTAGAGATTCAGTTCACTGGAGAAGAAGGGTGAGTTTTTAAACCCTTCTGAGTTTGTGCTTTCTATTCCTCTAATTGCCAAATTGTCCGTTTTTCTTATTCTCATCTGAAAGCTGTGTTATCTTCAGTATTATGCTTTCTACGTCCGCTACAATATGCATGTCAATAGGCCTTTTGCAACTAGCGATCACATGGTACAAAAAGGATACACTGGAGGGCAAACGAATGGGACAGACTCCAAGACAAGAGACAATTAACTAGAAAAGCGTGATTTTTTTGTTTGCATTTCTAAGTGGAGTAGATCATATTCCTTTGCCCTCCAGTGTATCATTATTTGTACAATGTGATCACTAGCTGCAAAAGGCCTATTTCCGAACTGTGCCCATATTCCAGCTCCCTGTTGGGGAGAATTTGAAAATTCAGTTGAGGTAATGAGACATGTGTTGCCGAGCAAGATGACATTGCACCCTTACAGTTCTTACGAACACAAATTTTCAAAGAGTATTTTCTTGAGTTGTCTATATGTTGTGATCAAGCAAAGTTTGTTTGTGTTATTTTCCAGATTTAAGTTCTGTCGTATTTACTGAGTGTCTTTCTTAGCATAAAAACTACAAGAAACAGTTCACGAGATTGGCGATGAGAGTTTGTTTATCCGTCACCTACTATCGTGCAGCGGTCAAACGTGCATGAGAATTACCCGATAATGGAGTAGACAAACTCTCGTCAACTCTCGTGGACTTTTTGAACATGTTCGAAGTTAATGAGAGTGTACAAAAGTCACCATGGGTCCGTGAGAGGTCATGAGAACATGCGCCCAAGCTTAGTTCAGTTTGGTTTATTGTTTTTACCACTCCAAGGTGGACGGAGAATCTTAATAGGTCTCACGAATTGACAAAGGCGAGAGTGAGATTAACTGGACTAAGTAGAGACGAAGTGGAATGTTTCTACCATTAATACTAAAGCTTGAGCCAATTAGTATGCAACTTAACTTTCCCCTCCCTCCTAAATTCAAGTTGCGCCATTGAATATGCAATTACTTTTGTATTTGCAGTTTGGACTATGGTGGACCAGCTCGAGAGTTCTTCTTCCTACTTTCCCGCCAAGTGTTCAACCCTTATTATGGTCTGTTCGAGTACTCTGCTAATGACACGTACACAGTGCAAGTCAGTCCCGTCTCGCTGTACGTGGACAATGCACACGAATGGTGAGCACTCTTTATACTCGCGTACATTGCTGGACATTTTTTAACTCAAACTTTGTTTGGATTGAGCGGTACCGGTACGGTATTTATAATTATTCTTTTAGTAAAAAATTATTACGCTGTAAAATGTTAAAAGTTTTCTAAAACCAAATGTTTTCGACTTATAAAGTCATCCTCAGGGTCAGTCAGTCATCCTGAGGATGACTTTTTAAGTCGAAAACGTTTGGTTTTAGAAAACTTTTAACATTTTACAGCCTAATAATTTTTT
>JANSTR010147930.1:0-11189 GCA_025434805.1 Antipathozoanthus remengesaui | reverse complement strand
AACACTCAAACGAGTGTTTGACCGGGTTTCAAGACTCATCCACCTGACCAAATCTGGCTCGCTAATTTGTCTGAAATCACATGAATAATTTATGAGTTTGAGAAAAAAATTTCAACCTCTGAATTAGTTGAAACACTCAGCATTTCCTGATTATACTGTACCTTCTAAGATGAGCAAAATGAATGGTCACTTTATAGCGTTTCAACAACTGGTTCAAAAGTTAAGATATCCTTGGATTATGTGAAATTGGGTTTAGCATGACAAGGGTTAAAATGTATCACAGTAGTACCATCACTTCCTCCCTTGGTGCCATCATCTGCATGTCATGTGCCTCTTCCTGTTGCAATTGGTCTTCTTTCTCTTTACTTGATATTTCTTTAACTTCCTCGCTGGTCTTTTGCGACTCCTCTTTGAGTTCTTCACCTGCAGAGTTATATAACCATAACTGAATAGCAAGGTCTTCATAATAAATTATGTCTTGGACATAGTTCTCAAGTATTAACTAAAGACCATTAATATTATAGAATTCAAACTTTTTGATCACGGGAACACACTTTTCCCAGAGATCTGCAGAATTTCATCTGTATATTATTTTCATCAAATGCAGAAATCTTGAGAACTCTGCAAACCATTATAGGGGCCCTGCTAGTGACCAAATACTCAGAATAAACTGCTGGAGTATCAGGATTTTTAAGTCAAGATTGTGACCAACAGACCTTCAGCTTTATCCTTTTCCAGTTGCATGATGGGCTGTGCCTGTGTATCAGGAGGTGGCTGCTGGTATTGTCCTTGGGGTGGTGGTTGTCCTGCTACTGGTGGCTGTGGAAACTGAGCAGCTGTCTGTGCCTCCACTGCAGGTTGCTGGTACTGTGGTGGTGGCTGTTGATATACTGGGTACTGCTGGTAATACTGTTGGTACTGCTGGTAAGGGTGGTACTGGTGTGGATTGGTACCACTGACAGTAGTTGGTTGCTGGTAGTTGTACTGGGTGGTGAAACCTGTAAGTATTTACACCAATGAAGCAAATCAAATCAATTTACTAGGACTATTCATATTCATTAGTGTGTGCGTGGTTGGCTCAGTCGGTTAGATCTGTGGTTGTACATGTATACTGTGCTTCGAGGTCAAGCATGGACCGTATAGTGGCTGCCAGAGATACCTATGTATGCTTTTGGTTCAATCTCATGAGCTGCAAGTGCTGAAAAACCCTCTGGGGAGCATTTGATAAGATATATATATATATCAACCATGAGGGTTCAGCACTGAACCAGTTGTTCAAATCATATTTATACACATTGTGTTACATGCAACTAAATTTTCAAAATGTTGTGCTTACCATTCTAAAATATGTGTATGTGAGTCACACAAGTGTGACAAAAATGAACTTTGAAAATGGCATGTTTCTGTTGTCACTATCATAATGGTGTCCAACAATTTCCTCTGGAAATGCAGAGAATAATGAAACTATTATAGTAAGCCCTCCATAATATTGAAATCTCAACTCCTCAAAACATTTTAAACACATTTTGTTCAGTAGTTCCCATTGATTGCACAGTTTCCAAATGGTCTACACTGTCAGTACATATATCCCAGGTCTGCACAGGAAAGTCTACCGCAGGCAGGTCTACCACAGGCTGGTAGACCCCATGCAAGTCTACCACATACAGTCCTACCATAGACAAATCTAATACATGCAGGTCTACACAGCAGGTCTACCACAAATAGGTCTACCACAGACAGGTAGGTACACCACATGCAGGTCTCCATAGGCAGGTCTACCATAGGCAGGTCTACCACAAACAGGTCTACCATAGCCAAATCTACCAAATGGAGGTCAACCACAGGCAGGTCTAGTACCACAGGCAGGTCTAGTACCACAGGCAGGTCTAGTACCACAGAACAGGTCTACCACAGGTAGGTCTACCACAGGCAGGTCTACCACAGGCAGGTCTACCATAACTAATCTACATACCAAGCTGTTGTAATGCTGCCTGCACTGCACCTTGCGATGACTCAGGATTTTTCATTTGCTGAGGAATAAGGTATAATGAAATAAATAATTTACCAATTCATAATAATTCCTACAAGTTTGTATTTAATAAATCTCATCAAACAATACACAGCATACATGTACATATAACATACTCCTCACATTATTTATTGTTGGTCACAGGTTGAAAAATATTGTATATAGCATAAAGAGTATATATTTCTAAATATTTAATGATATTTTCAGTGTTCTAGCCAGCTTTAATAAAATGAAAGGGTACCCTAATTTGCATATCATTATTATTCATGATCAATGAGCAAAAAATCTGCTGACTGATTAATGTGGCTCAGGAATTTTAGTGTCTGAAAGCAATTATTTTTGAGCGATCACAATCGTTTGAAATTTTGGTGAAAATAACTTGGAAAATACTGTGTGGAAACCTCAAAATATTGGGTTTTTTTACCTCAAATCTCCATTAATTCATCAAGACAATATATAGGATCACAAAAAATGACTGGGTGCTGGAGGAAACGACAGGGTGCACAGAAAAACGACAGGGCACTGCTCCCTGTCGTTTCAGCCTAGCTAGAACACTGTATTTTAAAAGTACTGCTTGTATTTCCAGATATTAATCAACATCGCAGAGTTGTCAGTCTTCTGCCAACTATAAACTCATGGAATTTAATAAAACTCCCAGAAATGCAAATTTTTTGCTGTTTATGGAGCTGTTCGATCTTTCACTATCCAACCCATGTAAGCCGAGTGTGTGATTCAGTTATCATTGAACACAACAGTTATCAACTGAAAAAGGAAACAGGAACTGAATATTTTCTCACTTTGTTGAACTGGAAACAAAATTAATAAGTCCAAACAACCGAATGAAAACCAAAAATGCAACAAGAAAAAATGTGACCTCAACTCATGGTGGAGACAGCTTTGGGCGACATGGGTCCACCAAACTCTTAAGGGGGTAGCTGGAGCCCAGTTTCTCAATTAACACGGACAGATAAAGACGAGCGCGAGCACTAGCCAGATTGTAGCCAGATTTGTGGCCCACTGTGAATATGTGAGACATATCAAGAGTTTGATTTTTTTTTAAAAACGCCCACAAAATAACCTGATTATCCAGGATTTTCAAGAACCAAGAGCGATTTTCCAGGTTTTCCAGCTTTCTATTTTTCCAGGACTTTCCACATTTTCAAGGACCTGTACACACCCTGTTTCTAAAACTTGCAACCTTAGTAAACTTACACATAATATTTAGCTACAATTGAAATACTCTCATGTCAAACAGGTTTCAGTCACTCAAGGCATGTAATTATGAAAAAATAAGGGATGGATTCTACTAACCAAAATAAAGGATCCTTCAAAAAGATTATTACTTTCCCAAATGTTCAAGACTTTAGTAAGTTTCTGCTGATTCTCTGGAGTTTCCCCAAGATGAGTGTGAACAAATATTGGCACTACCACATCCTGTATTGACTTCTGAAGGTCTTGGGCTGATTTACGAGCACAATGATGAATGAGATCATTGATGAGGTAGATGATGTGCAGCTTGTGTTGAAACTGCATGCCAGGAGTCAAGGCTCTGGACAGAAACACAAAACGTTTGTGATCAATTCACCTACAAGTCACCGACAATACATGACATGTAGCAATAGTTAATAATAGATATTTAAAATAACTAATCGTGAACCACATCCAGTTTCCTTGTTATGCCATAAGTTTGCAAATAAATTACTGCATCGTTAGGCACTGCTGTATATCAATCAACACCATTAGATGCTGCTGTATATCAATCAGCACCATTAGGCACTGCTGTACATCAATCAGCACCATTAGGTGCTGCTGTACATCAATCAACACCATTAGATGCTGCTGTACATCAATCAGCACCATTAGGCACTGCTGTACATCAATCAGCACCATTAGGCACTGCTGTACATCAATCAGCACCATTAGGTGCTGCTGTACATCAATCAGCACCATTAGACACAACTGTACATCAATCAGCACCATTAGGTACTGCTGTCCTCGTCTTTGTTTATCTTATGAGACACTTGCATGCAGACTTACTGGCCTCCAGTTCTTCATGTTTTGTTTGTTACTCTTTGGAATCTGCCATATTGATTAATTGGCTCTTATTCTTTAAATTTTGTATTTGCCTTGAATAAAGTGTGGGGTAGAGTTTCTGTGAATCTTGATTAGATTGACTGGCACAGTCTAATTTAACCATTCATCACATTATGGGGTTGGTTTGGTTTGCTTCAAAAACAAGATAAGTAAATCCATGTTACATGTTCTAGCCTATAAGTACATTGGCATTAAAATAAGTATTGCTCAAAAAAACTGAAAACAAACCTTCGAAGCAGATACTGTGCAATATGATAACAGTGCTGTGGAGACTTATTATTGCTGATTATCCAACCTTTTCCAACCTGTCATAGGTTTCAATACATTATTATAAAATTAATATAACAAGTTACAACAAATATAAAATTGCATGTAATAGTAAATTAATGGGGACTGGGATAAACAATCAAAACTTTGTTTTCATCATTATGTATTTATTTATATTATGGTCTTTCTAATAGTAAATAACATCAGAACCCTAACCCTTTCAGCCTCAGCTAGTAGGTTGTTTGGTTATGATAATAAAATTATTGATCATGAGAAAAAGTAGAGTTCTTTTAATCTGTCTTTATGGAAGCTATGGACAATACATAAGGGAATTCTGCAATACATGACAGCCATGTTTGGAATGGAAAGGGCTAATTGCTTCTTCCTCCATCAGTTCCACCTCCATCTCTACAGATGATTCGTGTGGATATGACAGTGCAAAGTGCTGAACTATAAAAATATCAAATGCATGCATTGGTGTCCTGGTGAATAGAACAATTACAACTAGTATTTCAGTGGAAAATAACAGACATGAAAGTACTGGACAAGTTCTAAGGGAGCTGAACTTGTTTTCTGCAAAACATTTTAACATCTGAAAACAGAAAGTTTACATACACTGTACATGTATCCAATACTGGAATACTTCGTTTTTTATTAAATGAACATTTTAATTATTTAAAATAATAACTATCTGACATTGTTGTCTAGTTTGAATGTTAATTATTTGCAAGTTGTTGCTTCTTCCAGCTGGGACAGCATGGGAAACACAACAGAACTGAACACAATGAAGGCAATAGGTTTCCCAATATATATAAAAAAATGAGAAGTTAATGACTCAATACCTGGATAGCAAAGTAGGGATACACACAATAACTATATCTGTTACAAACAAACGAGCTCAACAGAGCACACACCATAGAACCTGGTAAGCATTACAGCCTCACATCAAGGCTGGCACCAGAATTCACAGGCATATCATCACAGTTAAGTATGTACTGCACCAAGTAATGCAGTCAGTACTTTTATATTTGAAGAAAAGCCCACAGACATTTCCACAAATACTGTACAAGTTGCTTTGGCTTATCAAAACCAGAAAACCTGACACCATTATATATAGCACAGCTGTCAGAAATTAGAGTGAACTCACATCAACAACAGAATGGCACTATTTCATTTGTTCAAATGAGACTTCTTGCTTAGCCCGCAAAGCAAGTGTAAAGGGAGGTTGAAAGGGAGTGATAAAAAAACGTTTTTCATTGCTTCCTTTCCCTCTCTCTTTGTGCTTGCTTCACAGGCTACTTTTTGCTAAGAAATGAATACTAAATTTGAATAATGACATAACTACTACATAATTATATAAATTACAGTAGATCCATTTCTGAGACAAGTGACTCATGCAGCCAGAGTGTTTATCCCTAGTTTCCATAATGTTAAGCCAATGCTAGTGTGTGCCTTCCATTGGATGGAATAGTAATCCATGACAGGTTAGACCCCAGCAAAACTGCTACCAATTAGAAGGTAAGTGCTTTGCTCAGTGACACAACACAGTGGTTCTGCAGAGGTTTGAATTCACAACACTTAGAAATAAATAAATTATTGTGCACTGCTAATGGGATTTCACAATTCTTGGGTTATGCTATGTACACTATAGGTGAAAAGGAGTTACAGTGTATATTAGATAAAAATAATTTCAAACTATGTGAAAATCACTGATCCATCTTTTGTAGAAACAGGCAGTAGTGAGTCCTGGGACTCACACAGCTGGGCCCGGTTGTACGAAGCCTGAATAAGTCTTATCCGGCGGATAAATCGCGGATAAGTAGGCTGTATAACTTTTACCGGGTGCAGTCCTACTAATAAATGTTAAGTATCGCAGATAAATTGTCTATTGACGACTCTTGCACCGCAGAAAATGTAGTTTTTTTAGTTCCTAATACTCCCTCGAATCCATAACACACAACGCAACACATTTTGCGGTGGTTGGTCCAGGCCCATGGTGTCCACTTAACAGTTTGTGCGCCGGAACCACAATGAACTGACTCTGTCCCTTGACAATGTAATATATTGCCCCATTAGCACAACAAAGGTCTCATCCATATAAGGAAAGTATTTCTCTTTCACTCCCAATTCATTACATTCATTGTCCGCTACAAGAGAAATCCATTTCCTGATACTCCCTCGAATCCATAACACACAACGCAACACATTTTGCGGTGGTAGGTCCAGGCCCACAGTGTATTTCTCAACCACAATGATGTACAGGGGTACAACTGGTGTGTGGAGCCCACACTATGCAATACACTATATAAACTCTATAAAAGAAACTTAACAGTTTGTGAGCCAGAACCATAATGAACTGACTCTGTCCCTCGACAACCTAATATATTGCCCCATTAACATAACAAAGGTCTCATCCATATAAGGAAAGTATTTTTCTTTCACTCCCAATTCATTACATTTATTGTCCGCTACAAGAGAAATCCATTTATTATTATAACTAAATTGAAATTGAGGACTATTCCTTATGATATTCATAACCCTTTCTGCCCCAGCCATCTTATCGGCATGTATCTTCTCCTTACATTGTCCACACAGAACATGTCTTAACCCTTTCAGACCCAGCCAGCTTAGCATGTATCTTCTCCATATATTATCTGCACAAAACATGTCTTAACACTTTTAACCCCAGCCAGTTTATCTTCTTACCTCATCCACCCAAAATATCATTACTGTTTGGTTATAAAAAGAGAGCAATTAATCATAATTTATGCAGCTTCGATGAAAAGTAAAATTCTCCCAACCAGTTTACAAGGAAGCTATTGGGATACATTAGGAGAATTTAGAAGGATGTGATATGGCATAATTTATTTGAGGCTGAAAGGGTTAGATATAATGATAGCAGGTGTACATATGTATATGTAGAATCAAGATAACAAGGGGACACCTAGAAGAGGACACCTTGTCCTGTTGTCTGTCTACATGCCACTGGCAAATTTGTAAATAATAAAAGTGACTCATTGATTTCTTGTGTTTTTCTGACATAGAGGGTAGTATTGGAAAAGTCCATCCAAATGGAAAGGTAAGAAATTGTTCTGAATGTTTAACATTTGTCATAAATTATCACTGAGTGTTACTATGGCAGTAGTAGCATTTCAGTAGTCCAAGTGTTCTCACTAAAGTTTAACCCTTTCCCTCCTGACTTTTCAATTTAGTAAATTTATCAAATTTTATGAAAATTGTCAACTTCTCAATTTCATGAAACAATGAACGTTTTGAGAAAGTACTCTTTGAGACAAACAAAATGAATGGTCACTTTATAGACTTTCATCAACTGGTTCAAAGTTAGGACATTCTTGGGTTATTTGAAATCAGGGTTTAGTAGGGAAAGAGTTAAAGGGACAGACTGGCCATGACGCTTTGTTTATGTTTTGGTTTCAACAAGAATAGTTTCATAGTCCAAAATTACGAATCAACATTGTTTGGTTGTTGCTGAAATTTGAAAGTCATATTTCCCCAGAAAGTTTTAACCATGGTAATTTTCAACCACGCGAAATTAGACGATTGTGTGATGCCTGGTTTGTCTCTTTAATAAAACAATAAAATAATTATAACTAAAATAATATTAACTAAAATAATATTTATTTTATTTATTATATTTCCAGAAGTTTGATTATTATAATAAAAAACAACAGGAAGAGATTTTTTTCCCGTGTTACACACTTATGACTAATATTTATCGCCAATTTTGTGTTTCAGGCAACAGAAAGATACATTTTTCTTTTGGATGGTTTAATTATATGCTGTAAGCAGGTAATGTTGTGTCAGAGTTGGCTTGAGCAGTAAAACAGCAAAAATACATTAACCCTTTCAGCCCCAAACACGACAATTGGTGAGTTGCTAAATTCTCCTAAATTGTCTCCATAGTTTTCTTATAAACAGGTTGGGAGAATTTTACTTTTCATCATAGATAGTTTGATGTCTATGACCAATTGCTTTATTCTCATAACCAGACAACATGTTATGTGTAGAAAATGTAAGGAGAACATACATGTATGTGATGATAAACTGGCTGGGGCTGAAAGGGTTAAGTAATAAGCTACATGACTATGACTCAAAATAATTTTCGTAACCAGGAGGCCAGTCAAGTTGACAGGGCAAATTGATTTAGCTTGGATATGTCTTGTTTTGACAGGTCACTATTATGAAAAAGGAATTATAAATGTATGTTAATCATTCAATTTTGAAATCACATACATGTATGATTTCAGACCAAAGTGCACTCCACCCAGTTCAGTTACCAATTAATAATTATAACCATATTGAAATCACTTTTTTAGCCAACAATTTTTGTTGCTTTGTTTGCAATCGATCATTTTGGTGTTGAATTCAGAAAGGGTGCAGTCATGGGGCTTGAATTATTTCTTTAAATGCCACATAAATTATGTTAATGCCTAACATTTTTCCTGAGTTGCAATTGACTGACTTTGTACCATTTTCCACTTTGTGATTAGTTGATCAATATAGAGTGTGATTACAGACTCAACAGGGTTATTACAAATTAAAATATGGTAAAATTCTGTTGTTGAGAACCAATCAAATTCAGGAATAACTACTGACTAGTGATTTCAAAATGGTTATAATTATAAATTTTCTTTTAAACCCTTTAGGCATGGATCAAACATTCCAGCGTGGGGACCAAAAACCATATGGTTCAAGCTACAGAATATGTCCTGAGACAACAGAGAAAGTGAAGAATAAGAGGGCATGTTTCAAGGTTGATGGTACAAAGGATGCCCCTATCAGTCAGCAGACTGTTCTGCCAGACATGACATCATTTACTGTAGGTTATGTTGTGCTGTACAGTACTTGTTTGTCCACGTACATTTTGTAAATAATAATTATTGTTTCATAACTTCTGAGGCAAGCAATGATGGTTGACTCAGTCATCTCTGGGTCTCCACAAGACTAAGCAATTAGGGAGCATTCATTATTTATTGCTAAGGGGAAGCTGGCATGAATTAGGGAGGTCATCATGTTTTTCAGCAGTGGGATGGGGGATCATCAAAAATAATTGTTGTTGGCTATGATTTTCTAACATTTCTTCTGCATTTTTGGGAGGGTCATGGTATTTTGTAACTGAACTTGAGGGAGGGGGTCAGGTATTTTTTCTAATGTTCATGATGATTGCAATGTCCTGGAGTGGAAGTTGACATGCATATATAGTTAAGACAATAAATTGCAGTACTTATTAGTTGTCAACAACTATTTTCCTGCTCTCCTGTGTGTGGAAAAGCCATTTCAAGCACTAACAGTTATCGATTAGTCAGGGTCAATAAGAAATATATAATTAGTAGGTGGCAAAAGTTGAGGAGTAGGCGGATAACAGACGACAACTGCCATAATGCGATCTTAACAGTTTTTCAACTAAAGTAGGCAGCAAATTCAAGTAGAGTAACCGGCGAAAATCGCCGGCTGCCGGCGTTTATTGAAAACCCTGTTAGTTATGTATTGTTATTGACTACTAATAGTTGTCCACAACTAATTGCCTAGTCTGTGAAGGCCCTTAGACTCAGAGTCTCAAGGTTTAACCCCAGCTTTGCCAAGGGCTAAATTGTTTTGCTACCCAATCTACAGACAAACACCTGCTGGGGAGTTGTAAAACTTGTCTCTTGACTTTTGAGAATTAAGGACTTAGAAAAACGTATACATTTTCCTTACAGAGTAGGGTGTTATCCTAGTGTTGTTGACCAGTCTGTTGCCAAAATACAGCCTATTGTAACCATCTATACTGTAGATTGTTGTTTTGAGGTCAAGTGGTTGTCATGTGCACCTTGATCTATATGCTTTCACAAGCGGCATCTTTGAAGTACTGCAAGGTTGACTACTAGTTATTACCCACGTTACCTGTATACTGGTCAGGTATAAAATCCCACCTAATAGCTAATATGAAATGAAGCTAAACTTGACCATGCATTGAGACAAGAACACCGTAAGTTACCATGCAGATGCAAGTCAGTGTACCATTATGCTAGTCTAGCATTGTGCTCGTCTCTAACCTTGCCAAGCTCGTCTTAGTGTGTGCATTGCAGATCTTGTGAAACCAGGTGTACTAAATAATATTGAGTCAACATGCAGTAATTTTAAAATGAGTTGTAAATTTTATATGTTCTTTAATTTACTTTGTTTCCTTGGCAGCATAAAGGTTTCCAGAATTATGGAGGTAAAAACTGTTCAATGTGGCAGTTGATAGAGGTGCATGGACATAAAGTCAACAGATACACCATGTATACAACAGTTATGGAACCAGTGTCACCTGTTCACTATGAAATGCTTGGCTTTGACAGCCTGTTGGGATCACATTTTGACAAGTATGAGTTGGACTACCTCATGTATGACACTGATATGCCACCTGCCTCTGACTTTGATATTCCAAGTGGTAAGCTGAACAAATGCTATTAGCTATAAGTTGATTCACTTTTAAAACATGCACTGAGATTGTTGAGAATTTCTTTGGAGAAAACAAGCTACCTGTAAAATCCACAGATTCCCTAGCAGCACTTCATGGAAATGAAAACTTGCAGTGTTTTATATGCTCCATTACAAATGTGTACAAGTCTGCTTGTGGGTAGAACAAGTAGTGTAATACATAGAGGATATTACATTGCCACGCAGAGATACAAATGTTATCTTCGAGTGTTGATGATATCTCTCATGAGTGAGCACAGGGAACGAGTGAGAGATAATCAACACGAGAAGATAAAATTCGTATCTCCAAGCGGTCATGTAATGTTCTGTTTAT
>JANSTR010147919.1:0-11189 GCA_025434805.1 Antipathozoanthus remengesaui | reverse complement strand
TTCACGTGCGGAGCGGGATGACCTGAACTTGCTCAAGTCTGATGAAACTGTTCGAGTTCTGGCTACTGATAAGAATCTTGGACCAGCTCTGGTTTCTACAGATTGGGTAGAAACAGAGACCCTCAGACAACTAAATGACAGTCAATCATATTCCATTGTTAAAACTGATGAATGGAAACTGAGATATCAACAGGTAATCAGAACTCGTAATAAGCTTATGACAACATATAAGCATTTTATTTCTGATGACGCTTCTAAATTTCTACGTAGTCACGATCATTTCTGTAATCCTGCTAATTTTTATATCATCCCTAAGATTCATAAGACACCTATGGTTGGCAGGCCAATTGCGGCCTCTCACTCGTATATCACTAGACCAATTAGTGTATTTGTAGACGAGTTTGTCAAACCTAGCATAAGGATGCCTACTGTTCTTAGAGATTCTGGAGAACTTATCCAACTACTGGAGTCCACGCGGCTACCCCCGCAGTGCTTTCTTGTTACAGCAGATGTTATCTCCTTGTATCCTAATGTTGATTTCAAGAAAGCTATAGTTGCCCTCGACTTACTGCTTCGAGAGGCCCGCGTTCCCGAGACTCCACTTTTGGTTCAGTTCTCTAGGCTTGTGTTTGAAAATAACTTTTTGCACACTGAATTTAGTCAGGATATTTTCCACCAGACCTTTGGCATTGCCATGGGAACACCATTTGCTGTCACGGTAGCTAATGCATTCATGTATTATCTGGAAAAGGATCTGGTCACACAGTATTCCGATAATCTCATTTTGTATAAGCGTTTTATCGATGACATTTTCCTTATTTGGTCTGGCACGAAAGACATGCTCTTAGAGTTTCTCGGCTGTCTTAACAATAGAAATGACCGTATTAAGTTAACTTACGTTATTGACAAGAGTAGTGTAGCTTTTCTGGATTTATTTCTGCATAGGGAACCCAGTTCCAGCGTGCTGCAGTTTTCCACTTATCAAAAGCCGCTTAACAAGTATTTATATATTCCTTTTGAATCTTTTCATCCTGCGAGTAACAAGAGAGCCTTTATTAAAGGCGAACTGATGCGTTATGCCAGAAACAGCTCCACGTTTGCAGCATTCTGCAACACTCGTGCGAAGTTCTGGAAGCGCCTTAGAGTGCGTGGTTATCCTGTTGGATTTCTTCTGCCTCTATTCCGGGATGTTAAGTATTCTAATAGATCTAAGTGGCTCAGTAGGAAAGCTAAGCGAAGCACTTCTGAAATGGTTGTCTTTAAATCCGCATTTAATTGCAGCCATGCTCGTATTAAGAGCACTATCCAGAAGTTTCTACCAGATTTAAACTGTATAGTTTGTTACAAATCCACCACTACTCTAGCTAATCTATGCAAATAGATTATTTTTGGGGGCTGCATGGTTAGCGCTAACCATGCAGCCCCCAAAAGATTAATAAATATTTCCCCAATAACGTAGTATGGCGTTTCCGCAATCGCCCTTTAGCATATTTACGAAATTAGTCACTTTCCGGAATACTAAAAGGGAAGATTATTCGTGCCTATATATATATGCTACACACAGTTGTATTTTTTAACTCCCTGATGAAGTCAACATATCGGCGAAACGCGTAGGAGCAATATAGAAGTTTTTATACAACTGCAAGGTCTCGTTGTGCTGCTCATAAGTCATCAGTTAAAAAAATTATTTTTAGTAATGCTTGTTCGCTGACATCTTTGTAATTTTTAAACGTGTAAATGTATTTGAAACTTCATTAAAGTGGTCTAAAATCATAACATTCAGACACGACACTTTACATAACGTGTCACGTCTCCACTGAACTATCAGATCGGAAATTTTGCGCCAGAAATATACCACAGACATACCACATTGTACATTTCAGTGCATTATCGTGATTGGCTAGAAGCAGTTCATGTATTGATATTCCTTGGGCTTCATACTTGCATTTAGCAGTGTTCTTCGACCTAATGGCGACTAATGACACCATTCTTACATTACTAAGATTTATTAAGAATAAAATTTGGCAGCATAAAGCTGAATCAGTTTTGACAGATTTCATAAGGAATACAGGGATTCAATGAAAATAGTGGATTTTTACTAGACTGGTATGTCCGTACAGGTTTTGATGTTCAGTTATATGTGAGTCACAGTACTGAAATCTGGAATGATACTAACATTTATTCATCATTATCTGCCTGAGGCTGGTATATAAAACTTTGACCGTTTTTATTAACTTTTTAACAAGTTTTACAGGAATGGCCCCATGGTCAGGAACTTGAACCAAATATCTCATCAATGTACAAGTGTTATAAATACACCCAGTGTCCCCAACCTGCAGGCTAACAGTAGTTAGGTGCAAATGTTTCTAATGTCCAAAGAAGTTGTAGTTATTTCACATAAAATGGTTTAATTTGTAATGAAAGATAGTTATCATTAGATCTCTAATAGCAAATTATTTCGGTTTTCTTGTTATATATACAGTAATTATACACGGCACTGCTTTTGCATCTAGTATTTGCTTACATAAAATATTGAACTATATGTTTATATGTCATTAAACCTGATAAAGTAAAATAAAAATTTATTATCAAATACTGCTTTTAGCTTCACACTAGCAAACTATTTTTTGCAAACACCACCAAACCTTCGTTTGTTGTTGTTTGGTCATGTTTGCCAGTACTGTCTACACTACAATAAACAATGGCATACAGTGTTTGGTGGTGTTTGCTATCGATTTTGGAGGGGGAAATCAAAAATGGCTCGCCATAAGAAGAAACTCTGTACTGCTGCAGGTATAATTTGTGGTATTCTGATGAATAGAAGGAGATGGCGTAGTGCAGAAAAGATAAGATGTCTTTATATTCCTTTATTATTGTAGTATACAAACAGAGATACTTGTCGTATTCCTGTATCGGCAGTTCTGTATTCACAAAATCCCATATTTTCTCACTCTTACCCTGATCGATACTGATACTGGAGGCTGCCATTTTGAAGATCATGTGATGCATCCATCACATGATAACAAGACAGCTTCTGACTGGTCAGTATTTTTAGACACCACCAAACACCAGCAAACAGAGCAAACAAAATTGAACATGTCCAAAGATCACCAAACACTGTTTTTGTGATGTTTGCTTGTATTTGCTGGGCGCCAGTCTTTTAGGGGTGTGGGGGGCATGCTCCCCCGGGAAAGTTTGAAAATTAGTTTGTCTGAAAAGGTATTTCCTGGGTTTTAAACACAATTTGAAACAAAGTCAGAGTGTCTAAAATTAGTAAAATATTTTCCGTTTTTCTCAGGCAATTTACTGAATGTGACACACTTTTATCACATCAATTATATTGCTTGTTCGCTTTAGAACCAGTTACAAAGTATAAAGTGAAGATCAACCAAAAACATAAAACGCCAGTAACATATATATTTAATTTGGCCTTGGGTGTTGCATACATGTATCGAACGTAACCATCATACCTTCTATGGATACAAGCCTGGCAAGGCACAACTGAAGTCATAAGTCGCGTGATCACAAAAATTTTTGATTGTTAAAATAATTATGTATACAGAATTTACTAAATCACCCTTTCAGGCATTTCAAAAGATCGGCCGCCTCGACAGCAGAAAGTAATATTGTTTAACAAGAGTACCTCGTTAAAATATTTAAGAACGCGTCATTGCCAAAGCGATGGATCAGTCGTTCACGCTGACAAGGTCCGTAACTACCGCTTTCTATGAGGTAGTAGTGACCACTAAATTGTGGAAAAAACTGGGGAGCACGCCACCCCGGCCCCTCCCCTTGATATGGCCCTGGAACACATCACCCGAGTGGGAGAAGAGAAAGAGAAGAAGTCTGAAAGACCATGCAGAGGGAAAAGGAGACCAAGGAACCGAGTAGTATGATGTCCCTATGGAGAGGAAGAGATATTAAAAATAGATATTAGAAAATAAATAAACTACAACTGAACATGTTGCCCAAAAGTAAATAAACTACAATTGAACATGTTGCCCAAAAGTAAATAAACTACAATTGAACATGTTGCCCAAAAGTAAATAAACTACAGTCAAGTATGTTATAAAATGTATGGTGTAAAATGAGTCTTATAACTACCGCAACACTGCTTAAGAGATATTCTACACAAAGCGGAGGTCTACCTAAAAATAACTGAAATAACAACACTACCAGCAAAATATACAAACTCCAATCAAACGTACATTAACGTGAAGTAATACGAGCAACATTTTCGCCCAACTTGAAACTCTCGAGTATTGCACGAATGAATTTTGTTCTATTTCGGATATGTACGACAGCAAGCCGGCTAAACCCTTGAAAACTGCTAGATATGTAAAACCGAATCTTGGTTACTATTGATAAATTGATATAATATGATGTCTGCAAAATGTATGTAGTTATCGAGAATTCAATTTACTTTTTGGCAACTTAGTGATTGATGATGATTCGGAAAAGATTTTACCAATTGTGAAACATAGGTGTCATAGAACCATCTTGTTAGATAGTGCTTTGGTACCTAATAGCGAGTCCGGTACTTTCACATTTTCGCTTTCACATTTTTTCCAAACTTGTCGATTTATTGTATCACGCCTGCCAACTGACTGTCTTATCGGCTTATCTTAGCTGCACCACCTCCAACTTACTTTATTATACTACTTGTTCAGTCTGTAAAAAACTTTACATCAGAGAAAAAGTGGAAGAAAATTAGGTAGTGATACCCTAAACAATAAATATATTCTTCATTATCCAAACCCGTCGAGCGTTATTAATTTTGTCCCAAGGACACCGGCTCTTTATCAGTAGTATCATTAAACGCTACACGGACTCTAATGAATCTCGCAAAAAGGAAGGACTTTCATACTCGCCGAACCTTTGGCTCCTATAATGGCATTAATGAAAGATTTTCATTCATCTAATTTAGTTTCTTTGACCATGACCTTTATATTTCTCTATTTTGACCACAAGTAAAAGGTACCATTTTCATCCGCATACATTGGAAAATTAATAATTGTAACTGAACTGAGTGGAGAGCAATTTAGTCTGAAATCATATGCGTGATTTCAAAATCGAACGAGCACGCATTTGAAGTCACTTGTAAGTATGATTTCAGAGCAAAATTGCACGACACGAAGTTAAATTACCAATTAATTATATCCCCGAAAATATGTTGTTGAAATTAGGCTACACAAAAATTGAATACATTCCCTGCTATGACAATAGAAATGTCTTGTTTCGTTTATGTTTGAATTTAAATATGATATCAATTCAAACTTAATTCATTATCTAGAAAGCTCTCCTCACCATCTTCTTTGTTTTTTTTTATATGTACCGGTTTGCATGGCTCCGATTAAATTCTCCCTGTTTCAAAAAGAGAGTTGAAACTAAATACAAGTTTACCGGACAAACCAGAATTTTAGCATTCCGAAAATATGCTGTTGAAAATAAGCTAGAGAAAAGTTGAATAAATCCTCTGCTAGTGAATTAGCTATGGTAATAGAAGTGTTTTCTTTCGACCTTTTAAGTTCATGTTTTAAAAATATCTCGCATTGTTCTTTATGTATTTTTGTTTTAGCAAATTAACGTGCACCAGCCTTGAACCTCCCAACAACTTGCAAGGACGATTTCTTCAGTTATGCTTATCATAAACTGCATGTTTCACTTGCCTTTTAATAACAGGAATTTGTTCAGTGAAACAAAAATCAGCCAGTGACAACTTGGTTTCGGTAGTTAATTAAATTTGCCGGAAAAGGATTTTTTTTAACAGAATCAATTTTGGCGTTTCTAGATTTCGTAAACCTTCGAAAATGGACGTTGGAAAACTTCAACAATTTTCAAAATTGTCATACTAAGACTAAGAATAGAAAGTTCTCCGAGATTGTTTTAAAAATTGCAATGTCGGAAAGCTACTTTGTAGACGTGTTTCTAGAAGAAATAATAGCAAAGAAGTGAGCTATGACCTGAGGTTAAATAGTAATCACTCTTTAAATCTTTTCTATCAAGAATCATAGTTTTCCGCTCAAATACTGCCTCACAGTTTTCGGCGCTTCAGTTACTTATAACCAGTTCATTAGTCTTACAGAGAACTGCATGTGGGTATCAGTGTCCAACAGAGAAATGCATGCGGGTATCAGAGTGTCCAACAGAGATATGCATCCGGGTATTACAGTTTCCAACAGAAACATGCATGCTGGTACCACAGTGTCCAATAGAGATATGCATCCGGTATCAGCATCCGGGTATCAGCATCCGGGTATCAGCATCCGGGTCATCAGGGTGTCCAACAGAGAAATGTAAATATCTAGAGAAAGAACCAAAAAGGGGATCCGCTGCTTCCCCGGCGCTGCCGCGCAAAACTAGATCAGTGCTTTGGGCAAAAATCCTGCGTTGAGTTTTATGATCAAACAAGAGTTTGGCCATAGTTGTTGCATACCTCTTTCCTGATGATTTACTTCATATACATGTGGATTTTATTTGCGTCATAGTTTAAATTAGGATTCATTGGTATAATTTAACATAAACTTTAAATAGTCGAGTTCATATGTCCATAGGGCATGACACAATTAGTATACTCATTAAAAGTTTGACGTTAATCCATCTAATAATTTCAAGGAAATGAGATGATGAATAAGAGAGTTAAGAAGTTTATATTTGGTACTTGCTCATGCATTCTCCAGAATTTTCAACGTTTTGAAAGAAAACGTTACTCTATAAATATTCAACATACCCTGCTTAAATTTGTAGAACGAAATCACTATAGCTTGCGCCGTTTTCTTGATTGTTTGTGTCTGAAGCTTGAAGTTGGATTTAATAATTCATGTAACGCTAAGCCAAAGAGACAAAACCCTTAACGATGACGTCATAGTGACATCCACGTGTGTCAGATATAGGCACAAGATTTTAAACTGCAAACCGGCAAAAACTTTTGAAGGAGATTCAAGACTGAGATTCTGAGTGAAATTAAGCATTCAAACTTAGTGCAAGTTAAGTCTCGACCCAGAGAACAAAAATGCTCAAATAGTTCTTGCTATTTCCGTGTTTTTGTGGTGGATCTTTTAAAACACTCCCTCTTTTATACAGGTGACTGTTTTCACTGCGCGATGTTCAGCAAGACAAGTTACCAGCGACTCTTTACTGCTGTCGTTCTGTCCTCCATTTTTGGATTACTATTGTACTTGAACCAACATGGAATGTTCACACAAGAAATGTTTCAATACCATAAGACACGATTTTTTCGTTCACTTTCAGAAGTAACTGCCACAACACAAACAAAAGCCGCGAACATCACTCATAACAGTTGGCAGGTACCTCTTCGGGAAGATACCTGGATAGATTTGTCCCAAAGTAAAAATGTCTCAAGGAAACCCACCGATGCAGAAGGCTTAGTTGGCAAAACTAATGAAACGTTAGGCGCTAAAACAATTCTTGTATATACTGGATATTTTGGCAGCAAGCCCTGGAGTTTTGCTTTGCCTTCATGGGATGGTAGAGCGACTGATTCTTACAATAATGCTATCAAGAGCTATTGCCCGCATGTTTGTCGAATTACCTATGACCACAAGGAGATCGACAGGACCGATGCAATCCTTTTTCATGGTCGGGATTTGCCTAGCGTAAAAGAACTTCAAGAGCTTAACAGAAAAAGACATCCATTTCAAAAATGGGTTTTTCATCTTCGTGAAAGTCCAGTACATACGTATCTAGACTTGAAGGCATTAAATTCCATGTTTAACTGGACAATGACTTACAGATTGGACTCCGACATTTTTCAGCCTGATCACTACTTCCGCCCTTTACGACAGAATGAAACGCCTTTGCTACAGGACAACTACGCAAAGGGGAAAGACCGCCTTGTTGCTTGGATAGTCACCAACTGTGCTAGCTCAAACATAAGAAATGATATTGTAGAGAAATTACTAGGAGTTGTTCCAATTGATATTTATGGAGGCTGTCAAGGTCGATTTGGACAGTCGGGTCGTGTGTGCCCAGCCAATACGGAAAAATGTAAGCGTACTATGAGGCGTTACAAATTCTATATCGCATTTGAGAACAGCAACTGTTATCACTATGTGACTGAAAAGTACTGGGAAAGTTCTTTAATAAATGGTATTGTTCCCATTGTTATGGGAGGGGCCGTGCTGGAGGACAAACTGTTGATTCCAGGGACGTATATTAACCTCTTGGACTTCCCAAATGCGACATCACTGGGACAGTACTTAAAATACCTCAACGGGAATGACACGGCTTACAATGAATTTTTCTGGTACAAGAAGTACTATAAAATTTATAAGCCACGAATGATTTGTCGGTTGTGCAGGGACCTTCACGATGAAAGTAAGAAACCTAAAGTAACAAAGTTGTATGATATCTGGAACAGAGATACCAATTGTTACATTAACGAATCTTATATCAGAAATAAATGGCTCAACCCTATCTTACCTTGGGGAGGGGGGCCATTGGCGCCCCCCAGGATGTGGTTTTTCTTTCATGTCTTTTGAATGCTGTAGTCGTAAAAGCTGAAATTTTTTGACTTTTCTTAAAATTTTATGGGAAATCTTTGAGCACCCAGTTTTGTTTGATACATCATCACCTGTTGCCATGGTAACATCAATTTCAGATACTACTTTTTGTTGTTTTGTCAAATAAAATGAAGTAATATCTTTTCCTAGTTTTAGTGCTGTAAAAGTAAGTTTCACAAACTAGAATATTAATCTTATAAACTATATAAGTACATTTTACATATATAATTATAATACAACATTATACATTATATTCATGGTAAATTTGTGAAATTTGATATATAGATATTTAAAAATCATTGTTATTTCTTTCTAATTTCAAAAGCAAAATTGTTTTTGGTCTATTACAGTATATTTACATTTTATGGTATGGTTTGCAACAAGGAAGTCTAATCGAAACTGACATAAATACTGAAAAAATGATAGGATTGGAATGTGTTAAATGAGGTCATTATGACGTTATAACCAATTAGGAAGTCTAAGTACCGAAATCAAGTAGAGTTTGTCACAGTCAATATTTGTGCCAAGATTCATGAGCTTTTGGTCAATTATAAGGAAATTATGGAGGGGGCCCAATGCCCCCCCCCCGGGTTCTGCAGTGCCAAGAGAGCCCGGGTAAGATAGGGTTAAGGGTTAAACCGCACAAGAAAGGTTAAGAAACACAACTGCATGGAGGTGGCTGAAATGAAAGGTTCTGCCAGCTTGGCATAGTTTAATATTTTATCCAACAGTTCAAAGCTATGGCAATTAAATTTTCTGATGTTCAACATTTCACGCTACCTTAAAATTAATGTCGATGCATTTCAAATATATGTATCAATTGCTTGAAACTTGAACATCCCTATGGCTTTCCTTGATGTTCGTAGATATTGGATTGGTTATAAGTTTTGAATTCACTTTTAAAATTTGATATTTCCAAAAGAGTTTGCTTATCACGTGATCTCTATTGCCTTTATCATTGTTGTTTCTCTATAATGCATTGATTTGTATTTCAATCTGTAATGCTGATTTTTTCAGTTCCTTCCATTTTACAATTTGGAAAGCCTACTGTTACCTTTTAGTTTGAAATGAGTCTTGATATATGATAAAAAATGTTATAATGATTTCAATTTAGATTCATCAGTGCCCGCCAGGGCTTAAAGCGGCACACAAACTGCGGTTTTAGTTCTTGATTCTCTATACGGGGATAAATTAGTTATGAGTTGATGTATTTTTTAAAGGCATGGAGTGAATTAGCTATGCAGTGATTTCTCATGCGATACCGTGGAAATGCCACTTGTCACTTGATGTGTATACGGAAAATACAAGTCACGCGTGGCATTTTCCACGGTATCCCTCTCGAAACCACTGCATAACGATGGTTCTCTACTGAACCTTTAGATAGAATATTTTGCACCAGAAATGTACCACAAACATGCCATATAATGTGCAGATGTCCAAACTCCAAGTAACATGAGCCCTTTGAAAGCTGTGAAGAACTTTGTACACAGAAAGAGAAATTGACTAAACTGAACTCATTTGCATCACATCTTAGTAATGTTCCAGTATATAATTTAACCAGCATGTCTTAATAACGGGATAAATAAAGTATTATATATTATTACTATCAATATTATTATTATTATTATCATTATTGTTATTACTAGCGGTTTTTATCAATAGGGGACTGCTGTCAGGAGTACTCAACGTTTTAAAAAGACAAAAATAGTGCTCACTGCCTGCATTTGTTGACCATTACCGTGACATCTTTTTAGCCCTACAAAACTTTGCCATCTGTACTTTAAAGTTCTGGTAGAGTCAACCAAATTTCAGTAGAAGGAGGAAGAAAATGATCTGAATGCACGTGAGGGAGAAAAATTTATCTAAACACGTCAAGTTTAAATCTTTCGTTGACAATGAAGTGTATCAGTTGTTACACGAGGTATGAAAAACAATCTTGCCTCAGTTGAGGTCAACAATTCCAAACAATCGCCCATAGAGCTAGAGGCAAGTGGCTACAAACAATCACCATCTTCCAACAGCTAACAATTCAACGGCCCGAGTATAGGCTACTAGTGGCCTCCTATTTTAAATAAAACTACACAAAGTACAGTTTGCCAAGTTCCCTGTGGAACACTATGGATGTCTTGGTTGTGCCGGATTATTAATAAGACTTTATTTATTCAACACACTAAAATAACTGCCACTGAATTCCACTGGTTCAAGTATTAATTGCGTTCTTGACTGTTAGTCCGATAAGGAAGTTGTTCATTTCTTTTAATGAAAAACTTAATCAAAAGCAGCAAGGGTGTATGCTACTAGTAGCCTCTTTTTGTTTTCATTTACCGTCTACATTTTTCAGTTGGTATAGTCTGGTATGAAATTCTTCATGCATAGTGTTCTTTTTGGGGACGAAGTTGTTCTTTACCAGGGTTTTATAAACCGGACGTAACTTTGTCACACCGTGTCCGGTTCTTTGAGTTACTCGGAGGAAAAGTTGAGCTTTCTGCCGAAGAAATAACCAGGTTCACTTGTTGTTGTCCCTGTAAAGGAAACATGCAAATAGTGAGATGGAATAGGGGCTTCTTATATTTTAAAGAGATCGAAATTGTTACGAATATTATTTATATGACTGAATTGGCACACACAAGCCTTTTTATTAGAATTGTTGGGGGAGGGGGGGGAAAT
>JANSTR010147908.1:0-11190 GCA_025434805.1 Antipathozoanthus remengesaui | reverse complement strand
ATGTCTTCATAAATTTCAGCATACTGAGAAAATAGATGGATTCCCATACAAAGTCTCTAATTCGGCCGATCTCTCTGGTATGACGAATTTTGAGTTTGGGCTGCCTGTGATCATTTATATAAATCAGGAATGGACCAATTCAACAATAAACAATAGCGCTTCCTCGAGGAATAACACTACGCAAATGACAATAGAAGTTTATCAGATCCCACCTAAGGCCAAATAAAAAATAAAAATTGTAACCTGCCTGCAGACCTTTATAATTCTCCTTCTCCCTGGAAGCACTCCCAACGTCTACAGGCAGGCTATAAAATTGGTTAACATCCTTACTTTCAGATTTTGATGGTCTAGCGAGTGATTTTTATTTAGTTTCTTATTTTTTTATTTGTGCAAAATAAAGAACGAACCATTGTTTTATTTCACATGCACTAATATGAATCAAATAATTATTTTTTAGCACTGCTTCCATTTCATACGAAGTTTATTAGTCAATTGATATGAAACTTTTGTAAGTGTTTGTCAGGACTTTTTTGCTGCTCCCGACAAATACGTTCACTAACATGCGGCGCTTCTTTTCTTCAATTGGTTTATTGGTCGAACGACTCGGTGTCACAGCGGATTTGGTCCCCCGCAGATTTGGTCCCCCGGATCAAATCAGCTAGCGGATTTGGTCCCCCCGGGATCCTTTATAGATCCTATAAATCCCGCATAAATGTTCGCATTCGCGTTAAATATGTTACGAATTTCCCTTAGCGCAATTCAAAAAATATGGCAGTCAAAATATACAGCTGGCTGCATATACTCCAGTTTGCTGGCGACGATACAGAACGGCGCGAAAACCGAGCACGAGAACCGAAAAAATATTTCATTTTCCGATGCTGGAGCGGACGTGCTTTGACAACTTTCCTGGTTTTGTTCCGCACAAAAGATTTTTATTTTTATCTGTTGTGTATTCATCCACAATATTTTCTAATCCATATGGCGTATCGTATATATCGATCGATCGTGATAAAGGTTGTTCGGTTGCAGTGGAGCTGTGCGTTGAAGCTGTTGCTACAACGATTAGGAAGTAAAAACGCGAAATTATTTAGTTTAATTTCCGAAAGTTGCTTGCGTGTCCGTGAAAAGAAAAAAAATTTTTGGGAGGAAGGTCCAAATCCGCGGGGGGACCAAATTCGCTTTTACACCTGTGTCGTTTAGGACTGATCATGAATCCCTTAGGCCCTCTCCGTATTCGCTAGCGGATTTGGACCTCCGGGGGCCGACCGGGGGTCCAAATCCGCTAGTGAATATGTGCAAGTGAGTCTGTGTGAGTCGTCCTCCTGTGTGTGTCGTTCTCCTGTGTCTGTAGTCCTCCAGTGTGAGTTGTTGTCCTGTGTGAGTAGTCCTCCTCCTATGCCTGTCGTTTTCCTGTGTGAGTCGTCCACCTCTGTATGAGTCGTCCTCCTGTGTGAGTTGTCATCCTGTATGAATTGTGCTCCTGTGTGAGTTGTCCTACTGTGTGAGTCGTCCTCATGTGTATAAGTCGTCCTGCTGCGCGAGTCGTCCTGCTGTGTGAGTCGTCCTGCTGCGCGAGTCGTTCTTCTGTGTGATTCGTTCTCCTGTGCGAGTTGTTCTCCTGTGTGAGTCGTCCTCCTGCGTGAGTCGTCCTCCTGTATGTGTCGTTCTTCTGTATGAGTCGTCTTCCTGTGTGTGTCGTCCTGCTGTGTGTATAGTTCTCCTGTGTGTGTCGTTCTCCTACTTGTGTCGTTTTCCTAGCTGTGCGAGTTGTTCTCCTGTATAAGTTGTTCTCCTGTGCGTCTTTCACCTGTGTGTCGTTCTCCTGTATACTTTAAGTCGTTCTCCGGACTCTGTGCGTTGTTCTCCTGTGTGTATCGGTCTCCTGTGTGTGTCGTTCTCCTGTGTGCGTTGCATGTTCTCCTGTGTGTGTCGTCTGCCTGTGTATGTCGTGCGTGTGCGTGTGTGAGATTGTGCGTGCGCGTGCGCGTGCGCGCCATCACTCTGCGTTCGTACAAAACGGCGTCTCGCTCATTTTGTACAGTGAACTGAATAGCCAATAGTAGAAACGTGGGGGGGGAGGGAGGAGGGGTGGAAACAAATTCCGACAACGACGCGCACCGCTGGGATCGGGAATCTGGGATCGCTTGGGAAGACAACTCTTGTTTTTGCTCCACGGAAACACATTTGACAAATGAGTACGATTCAGCTATTCACCTCCTTCGAAGTGTGCTATACAAATTTGCGTGTTCACTCCCGACAGCACCTTAAAATTTTTGTTTCTTAACAATATTATATGCTATTTTATCCACATTTCAGAAAACAATGAGAGCATAGGTGCGCGGCGAGTTCATAAAGTTTTCTCTGCAAAGAGGCACGCACAAGTTACAGGCTTCATGTTGTTAAACCAATATATATAGATAGCATCGCGGGCAGCAGTTTGTTGCCATCCCCACACGTTTCTGCAATTGGCTATTTTAAGTAAAAAGAAAAGATAAAAGTAAAGGGTAAACTAGTTCACAAGAGAGAAGAAATCACAAGAGACAGGGACTCGTAGAACGGAGCGCTCACGGAACAGGAGAAATCACAGAAGAGGGAGCTCACAGGAGAAAGGAACACAGAGGAAAAAGGAATTCACAGGGGAGGAAGACCCACAAAGGAGAGAACTCACAGTTGAGGCGGACGTACAGCAAAGGGTAACTCGCAGTGCAGGAGACTTCAGGAAGTCACATGGCAGAAGTACTCACAGGGGAGGGGACTCAGAGGGGAAGCGCACTCAAAGGAGAGGAGGACTCGCAAAGTATTAGAATTCACAGGGGAGGAGACCGCATCCGGGAAGAGGACTCATATTGAAGGGGATGGGGAATCACAGGAGAGTTGGACAGCGCAGGAGAACGCACAGGGGGTACGTACAGAGAAGGGTACTCACATGCGGACTCAAAAGAAATGACACACTGGAGAGGAGAACTTACATGGAAGTTGTACAGATTGAAATTGAAAGCCGGTGACTTACAGGAGAAGAAAACTCACAAGAGAAAGGAATTCACAAGGGAGGGGGACTCACAGGAGAGGGGAAGTCATAGAAGTGGAGGAATCACAAAAAAGGGGAGACACAGGAGAGGAGAACTCATAAAGGAGGAGGCCTCACAGGAGAGGACGACTGAGGGAAAAGCAAAAATCAGAGGAGAGGTAGACTCACAGGGGTGGAGAACGCACAAAAGAGGAGGACTCACAGGGGAGGACTCGCTGGAGAGGAGTACAGGAAGACTAACATTGGAGGAGAAATCACATGGGAGTTGGAGTCATAGGGGAATAGGGTTCACAGTGGAGTACGGATTACTGGAGAAGAAAAAATGACAATCGAAGGGGACTGACAGGTGAGGGGGGAAGGATCATAGAGCAGATGGACTCACAAGGAAAGGGGATTTACATACAGAGGACTCACGGTAGAGGGATACGTACGGAGAAGGGGGACTCGCAAGGGAGGAGAAATCAAATAAAAGGAGAACTCACAATGGAGCAGGAGAACTCACAAGGGAGGAGTAGGATTCACAAGAGAGCTCACAAGGGGTGGAGACTAACAGAGGAGGACTCACAGGGGAGGAGGAATAACAGAGCAAGAGCAATCACTGGGAAGGAGGACTCACAGGGGTGGTTGACTGACAGGAATATGGAATACACAGGAGAGAGGAACTCACAGAGGAGCAGGACTCACGGGAAAAGGGAACTCACTGAAAATTAAAGTGGAACATAATGGAGAGGGTTGTTTACAGGGGAGGAGGACTCACAAGGGTTGAGTACTCGTAGGAGAATGGGAATAACAAGAGATTTGTACTACAAAAGGACTCACAGGAGGGGGAGACCTATGTACAGTAGTGGCGAATTCACGGGAGAAGGGACTCAGAGTGGAGGAAACGCAGGGAAGGAAACTCACAGACTCACAGGGGAGGGGTACTCACAGTGGAATTGCAGAAGAGAGGTATTGCAGAAGAGGGGTACTCAATGGAAAAGGGGTCACACAGAAGAGGAGAAATTAAAGGAAATGAGATTTCGCAGAAGTAGGAGCCACAAGAGAAGTCACAAGGGAGGGGGACTCACTGGTGAAGAAAACTTATAGCAGTGGGGGACGCACAGGAAGGGGACGTACTTACAAGACAGATAACCTCAGATTATAGGAGAATTCACAGGAAAGGGGGACTCACACAGTAAGAGATCTTACAGGAGAGGAGACTCACTCCGAAGGATGACTCATAGAAGAGGGTAACTCACGGGGGGGGGGGGTGGAACATAAATGAAAGGATAACTAACATAGGAGGAAGATTCACAGGAGAGGAGAACTCACAGGGAAGGGAGTCTTGCACTGACATAGGACTCACAAAGGAGGGGGACTCACAGGTGATTGGGTCTCACATGGGAGTGGAACTCAAAGGAAATTAAACCCGCACAGGATGAAGACTCCCGGGATGGGAGAACTTGCACACGAGGTCTCACAGGACAAGGCTCACAAGATTGGAGTGCTAACACAGAGCAAGACTCGCAGAGGAGGAAGACTCAAAGGGGAGGAGGACTATCAGGAGTTTGGAATTCACAGAGAAAGGGAACTCACAGGAGAGGGGGACTCACAGAAAAGGGGACTCACATGAAAGGGGGACTAACAGAGGAGGAGGCTTACAGGAGTGCAGGCTCACAAGAAATTACGAGATAGAGGGACTCAATTGAGAGGGCGACTAACAGGCAAAGTGGAATCACAGAGGACGGGAACTCAAGAGGGGAGGAGGACTAACAGGAGAGTAGGACTCACATTAAAGGAGGACTATCAGAAGAGGGGGAGTCACACGCGAGTGGAACTCACGGGTGTAGAGGATTCATATTTGAGGGGGAAACAGGAGGGAAGAGTATACATTGGGGAGAGGGGCACAAAGGAGGGTGTCACACAAAGGAGGAAGACTCACATGGACTAGCATTTACAGGAGAGGGGGACTCACAGGGAATTAGGACTCACAAGTGAGGTGGACTCACAGAGCAAGGGGACCTACAGGAGCAGGAGACTGACAGGAGTGGCGAACTCACAGCAGAGGTGTGTGGACTCTCGGAGGAGGAAATCGCGAAGCTGCAGGGAGGAGGACTCACAGGTAGGACTCACTGGGAAGGTGGACTCACAGGGTAGGAGGACTCACTGGCCAGGGGAATGGCAGAAGTAGGAAACTTGCACTAGAGGGGGACTCGCACAGGAGGACTCACAGGAAATGGGGACTCACAGAAAAGTGGGATACAATAAAGAGGGTTGTTTACAGGCAGAGAGGACTCACGAGGGAGGAGTATTCAGTAACAAGAGTCACAGGAGGGGAAGACTGACAGGAGTGGCAAACTCACAGGAGAGGGGAAATACAGAGGAGGAAGACTCGCAGGGGCGGAGGACGTATTGGAGAGGAGGACTCACAGTACTAATACTGTGGTAATGTCTTACACATTGACCAGAGCAGAATTTTAATAAAGAAGCACAAGCCGCAAACCCGGAGACCCGTAAACTAAATGGAACCCGACTCTGCCAGACACCCGCGCCGCGAGATGAAATATGACGGCCATCTGTACGCAGCGACTAACCACATTGGCCTGCTTCCCTGCGGAGATGCCCAAGGCAGACATCACGCCAGCGTTGACCCGGTGATACGACAACAAACGCATCCAATATGACTCTATAGCATTAATTACCCTTGATAGAGTCGTATTTGGAATGCTCGTTGTCTCGCGTCTTGAGGAAGGTGTAACAAGAGAGGGGGACTCACAGGAGTTTGTGACTCAAGAGGAGGGGGACTCATAGGGGATGAGGACTTGCTGCAGTGGAGGAGGATATACAGAGGAGAGGGATTCAAAGGAGAGGGAGACTCACAAGAGTCAGGCTGTTTACACATTGACCACAGCAGAATTGTATTAATGGAGCACAAGTCGCAAAACCCGATACCCGCAAGCTAAATGGATCTTGACTCCGCCAGACACCTTGGCCGTCAGATGTTTTATGACGCGCGAATGACCGTTTGTACGCAGCGTCTGGCCACAATTGTTTGCTTCTTTTAATGCCCAAGACAGACGTCACTCCGGCGTCGACAGAGTAACCCCAGAACAAACGCATGCAATACAACTTAACAGGAGCAAGACTCACAGGTGAGGGGGACAGAACAGAGGGACTTACAGTTGAGAAGGACCCACAGGGTAGGAGTACTCAAGGGGAAGAGAATTCACGGGGAGAGAGTACACACAGAGGTGGCGGACTCACAAGCGAGGGAGCTCACAAGGGAGAGAAACGACTCACAAGAAAAGATATTTCACATGGGAGGATAACTCACAGAAGAGAAGGACACACAGGAGAAGAAGACTAACAGCAGAAGGGGACTCGTAGGAGAGGAGGACTCGTAGGCGAGGAAGACTCACAGGTTAGTATAACTCGCACGAGGATAGCAGTCACAGGGAAGAAATATACACAGGCGAATGGATTAACAGGAGACGGACATTCATTTGGAAGGAGGACAAACGGAGGAGGACGATCCACAAGGCGAGGGGACTCACAAAAGAGGAATACGCACAGAGGAGGAAGACTCACAGGGAAGGAGGATTCACAGAAGACTAATATTCACAAGAGAGGAGGACT
Source organism: Antipathozoanthus remengesaui (assembly GCA_025434805.1). Classification (NCBI taxonomy): domain Eukaryota; kingdom Metazoa; phylum Cnidaria; class Anthozoa; order Zoantharia; family Parazoanthidae; genus Antipathozoanthus; species Antipathozoanthus remengesaui. The sequence goes on along the minus strand of JANSTR010147908.1, from coordinate 4,547 downwards.
CAGAGCAGAAGGGGACTCATTGATTAGGAGGAATCACAAGGGAGAAATATTCACAGGCGAGAGGGTTAACAGGACTTACTTGGAAGGAGGACAAACAGAAGAGGACGACCCACAAGGCGAGGGGACTCACAAAAGAGGAGGACTCGCAGAGAAGGAAGACTCACGGGAAAGGAGGATTCACAGCAGAGGGATACTCACAGGAAAGGAGGGCTCACAGGCAAAGAGGATTCACAGCAAAGGGGGACTGTCTGGTTTAAAAAAGTCGCAAAGGAGAAATAACCGGCGAGGGGGATTCACAGGAAGACTCACAAAGGCGGATAACTCACTCGACAAAAGGAACCACAGGGAAGGAGTACTCGAAGGGGGCAAGAAATCCCGGGAAAGTGAGGATTCACAGGAGAGGGAGAATTACAGGGAAGAATTACTCATAGAGTAGGAGGACCTATAGGGGAGAAGGAATCACAGGTAAGTGAGACTCACAGGAGGGAAGAACTCTTAGGGGAGAATTCACAAGGGGGAGTAATTCACAGGAGAGGTAGACTCACAAGAGCGCAGGAGTCACACTGAAGGAGAACTCACCGGGGCTAGGCGAATCGCATTGGAGGAGAACGCACAAGAAGAGTGAAACTCGCAGGTAAAGAGAAATTACAGGAGAGGAGGACTCACAGAAGAGAATTTACATGGGAAGGGGGACTCACAAGAGAAGTGGACTCACATTGGAGAGGGATTTACAGGAGACGTGGACTTACAGGGGAGGAGGACTCACCCTGGAGGATAACTCACAGGAAAGTGAAACTCACAAGAGAGGAGAACTCACACACCGGGAGGACTCACAGAAACGGATAATTCACAGGGGAGGGGGATTCACAGGAGAAGAAAACTTACAGTAGAAGAGAACTCACACAGGAGGGGGACTTGCAGGAGAACGGGTCTTACAGGTAATGATTCACAGGAAAGTAAAAATCACACAGTGGGAGGACTCACAGGAGAAGAAAACTCACAGAATAGGAAAACGCACAAAATCGAGGCAGTCACAGGTCTCAAAGGGGAGGAAAATTTATAGGAGAAGATAACTAAAACGACAAGAGGACTCACAGAAGAAGAGAACTCACAGGAAAGGATATATCACAAGAGAGAACTCACAGGAAAGAACTCACACAGGAGGAGAACTCACCGGGTAGGGGGACATACAGGAGATGTCAATTCACAGGAAAGCAAAACTCGCAGGATAGGGGAACTCATAGTAGAAGAAAACTCATATAGGAGGAGGCGTCATAGCAGAGGAAAACTCGCAGGAGAGGATGGGTTGACAGGGGAAGAGAATTAACAAGAGAGAAGAGAAACCACACAAGAAGAGGACACACAGAAAGGGAGAACTCGCCGGAGAGGAGAGTGCACAGGAAACGTGGACTCACGTGCGAGGACTCTTACAAGAAAAGAGAACTCAGAGGTGGAAAAAACTGAAACTCCTAGGAACAAGACTTATAGTGGAGAAGTACGTGGAAAAAAGGAGGACTCACAAAGAAAGAGGACTCGCAGAAGAGGAAAACTCAGAGGGGAGAGTGACGCACAGGTCAGGGGGACTCACAGGAGAGGAGATACTCACAGGAGAAAGGGATTCACAGGGGAGAACGACTCATAGGAGAGGGAACTTACAGTGGAATAGAACTCACAGGAAAGGAGAATCCAAACAATAGGAGAACTCAGAGCTCAGAGGGGACTCAGAGCAGAGGGGAACTCACAACAGAGGGGGACTCACAGAAAAGGAAACTTCATAGGAGAGAGAGACTCGCAGGCGAATGAGACGCACAGCAGAGGGAGTACTGACAACTGAGGGGAACTTATTTGGGAGGAGAAATCAGTGGAGAGGGTGCTCACAGCTAGAGAAAGAGACATGCAGGGAAGGGGGACTCACAGAAGAAGGCGGGGGACACGGGATAACTCACAATAAAGAACAACGGGAGGATGCACGGGAGCGATCAGTCGCAACAGAGAGAGTCTCATAGGAAAGGAGGAATCACACGAGAGAAAGACTCGCGAGGGAGGGAAGTCAACTCAGAGGAGAGGGTGCTCACATAAAAGAAACAAATTAACTAGATGGTTAAGAGAAGAGAAACCAGGAACATAAAACTCCAGCAGCCGTTGTCGTTGACGTTCCCGTCCCAGCTGCTAAAGCTCTCTATTGGGTGCGCGGCGCGTACATCCTATGTACGAGAGACACTGTTGCGTTTCAGTGTAGGGAGCCGGGGTGGAAATCTCTTTCCGCCGGTCATACTAATCCTGTTGCCTCCGACTTAACAATCGTTTTTCTTGCATCTAATTAGTAACGATCATAGGTTGCCTCACCCTGAATTTCCGCTCTTCCTTTTCCATCTAAAATCTAATGGCCGTTAATTATTATAATGAATGACTCGGTATCTTAAGACTGCCATACGGTTTCAAAATCGGCCCCATCCCAGTATCTGTTAAGAACTCAGTTCTCAGGGGTACCTCATCTTTAGGGGTAGGGTATTATTTATTATTATTGTTATTATTATTATTAATAAGTTGAATAAATGGAAAAGAGGAAACTAAACTTCTCAAAGGTCCATGATTTATTAAAATGTTTCGGCAATTCTGCCTTCCTCAGTTAAAAATACAGTTAAAAATCTAAGATAAATGGACTATGTTATATTCGATAGAAGTATTTATAAGACTAAACTAATTATAATATGAAAAAAACTATAAATGACAATAATATCAATAGGAACTCTCTGGTCAGGTAAGTCTGCATCATTTGCGTTTATAATTAATACGTTTGCTAGATCGAAATTCGCACCTTTTATTGAGCCCAAATGGCTGCAAGGTGCTCAGTTGCGCCGCCCAGTACCCTTCCCGCGTTAATAAAATTTCTTCCAGGTCCCTAGTGGCCTCCTCGATGTGAATTTCGATTCCGTTGATATTCTCTTATCTTTCTCTCGCATTAATATGTTCATCAACCACTATTTCTGCACTTGTCTTCTTTATTCTTCATTTTTAATTGGCATAATGCAAGAGATTATTATTAACATTACTATTACGGTTATAAATATTATTACAACAAAGGGATTTTGTCAATCTTCTTGGTTGTTATATCTATGAAGGAGACACCATCTAAATTCCTTCATATTCCGTTCGGTTGATATAACTGATCATGTTTGAACAACATGTGTCAATCAGATTTTGCGCCAGAATATTTAATAAGATTAGAATTCCTTGAAGTGATACAAGTCGACCGTATAATAAAATCAATCGAGGGTTGACAAAACACTTTATTGTCTTTTTCGTAAATTAGGAAGAAAGCTGACGTTTCGAGCGCAAGTACTTTGTCGGAGCATCTGAAAAAACTGAAATAGTGAAGTGGTTTATATAAGAATTTAGTAATATATGCGGATCGAAATAGAAAAGACAGCCGTTGGTGGGCCAATGAATAGAAATTAGATGAATGAAAATCTTTCATTGATGCCATGAGGTGCCAAAGTTCCGAGTTCAAAAATGAGTTTTTGTTCCTTTCTCTTGAGAGATAGTAGAGACATTGCGCTGTATGATGCCACTGATTTACATCGCTTGAAGAGTGTCCCGGGAGACCGAAATGACACGCGACTGGTTTGGATAAAGAAAAATGGCAAATACTGACAAGACACGTCCCGCTGACGTCAGTGAAGATACACATGATATATTCACCATCTTAACCACACTACATTACACTGAACACTTGCAGTACAGTTCATATTACCTGTGAACGTCGATGTCTCCCACTGTAGAATCGTTCATGGTCAGAAAATAACAGTTTGGACCGGAACGAGTGACCTATGGAGTACAAGCAAATTGATTAGAAGTAACCATGGCCCGCAGAGGTGGTTGCTTTTCTTGGATATAATCAATTTCGGCTCTAACGCACTTATTGATGATAACATAAAGGACTCTCTACTGTTGCAAAAAGAAGATAGAAATGATCTATTTGAAAGTTTTCAACTTCTTGAGACTTCTTCCACGATTTCATTGTGCTTAACTACTCAATAATGCTTCGTGTGTGTTTGTTCTCTGATTGTGTGTTCCGACATGTACAAATCTATAACTAGTTATGTAACCTGGCACTTTATTCTTGCTAACCTCGTGGTTATTCTAGGTTCGTGTACCCCTCAAATATTGGTTAAGTTATCTATTTAAAATAATTATTTGCGGCGTAAAACAACTGGTTGTCGATGGCTATGACTTTGTGCATCCTATATTTTTTACACCCTATCAGTCTGGTTCTTTGAGCGCGGCTCCATTATAGACGTCCTACTGGAGCTTGCTTGAAAGTACTTTTCAGTAGGAATCTGTGTAAATTGAAATTACTAGTCCTATGGACGAAATACGCGTGTGGAAGATGCTAAAGGGAATTACATGCCAATAACATCACTTATCTTGTTTATCAACAGAGAAAAAAGATAATATAGCGGGCTAAATGTTATATTACCCCTTTCCCTACTGACTTTACAAAAGCAAACTAAAATTATCAAACTTTACGAAAATTGTCAATTTCT
>JANSTR010147897.1:0-11190 GCA_025434805.1 Antipathozoanthus remengesaui | reverse complement strand
GCTCGGTCAATACAGCACAGCCTCAGTTTGATATTTCCCGTAAAGACCTCACTCTCGGTTAATAAGTAGTTAGTATTTCACAGTGATGCAGTCATTATGGAAGGATTTTTAGGATATGTTCTGGTATTAAGCACAATCTCAGTGTCATCTTCACCAGGAAGTTGCCCTCTTTCCCCATGTCACAACCACAGAGTAAAAAAGCAAGTAAATCTGCTCACAAGAGTTCAGGCTGTCATGCCTTACCAAAACATTTTCTCAACTGGTTTGGAAACACATTCCACATATTTTAAAGTTTTTCTGCAATAATCAAAGATTCAATAGATTGATACTGATAGGAACAGCCAATCAGTACTGCTCCCCTTTTACTGGAGACATTAAGCAAAACGATGTATATATTATTTTATCAAATTTCTTTTATCTTGATAAATCACTTGCAATAATTTATAACAATTTCTAAAATATTTACCGGTACTATATCTATTCATATTGTACAAATTTGTAGTATTATATAAATTTGGAAAATCTTTCACGTTAAGGGATCACAACAGGACATTCCATACACTGTTTTAACAAAGAATGTAACTATATGTATAACAATTAATGTATATATCAATGATTTGTAGATAGTTATCATATCATTCACTTTAAATTATTTTCAATACTATTAAGTTTTGGTAATTGTCTTTTTTCAACACACTTAGTATCACAAAATGTAAATCAGCTTTTCTTCAAGATGTAGTGATATATAAGATTTAGAATAAACTAAAAGAAACATTGATGTCTACAGTAATAAACTATATTCCAATTGTATCTAAGGGCTCTTCAAAAATAAATGTATACTGTTTATTTCTCAAGGTTCTCACAACCCTTAATTATATAACAAATTAAATTACCACACAACATGCACATATGGTCATTCCAAAATCCTTTCAACTTCAATTTAATAGTTTCATTACAAAGTAGTGTCTGGAAAATATATACAAAGATCTAAATAATAGAATCATCCTGGCTGTCTTTTTCTTCATTAAAAAAATACTTTTATATCTTTCAGACCTCCTTGTAATTGTTTTACACAAATTATTTACTAACAGGTTTATAATATTCTCTAGATTTCAATGTTTTGACAAACTGCATAAGCACATTTTAACCTAGCTAGAGAACTGAGGAACTGCTAATTAATCACACTATACTAAAAAACTCAGTGGTCAATCCCTGAAATCATTTCTTTTCAGAAATTCCCTTTAAATATTGATTTCAGCTGATGAGTAATGAGTTTCTGCTATGCAAAAAAAGGTTATGAATGCTATATATGCATATATATCTTCTTCACTAAGTCATCAATTTGTTTCTCAACATTTTTCCTATAAATAAAAATTTTTCTCATTTTTTATTTTGCACAGCACCAACCCACCAGTTACTATTTAGTTGACCATACATGCATGTAAGTTTGAAAATAACAAAATAAAGTCTGTGGCACATGAAAACTTTATCTCTGACTGAAAATAAAAGGAACTAGATAGATAGAATATGTTTGTTGCAATAAAGGAGATTTAGGATTATGTATTGAAATATTCTAGCCTGTTAATTACATACATATATATACTAGGTTACTTAATAGTATTCTCCAAAGTATATGTCGCAGCAAGTACATAAATATAACTAATATGTTAATACGTATACGTACACCTGAAAATAAAACCATGAAACGAGTCTAGTACTGAACCTCTATATTTTGTGAGTAAACAGGGGTTTATAATATTCACATCAGCTGGAGTCTTGTAATAGTCAATCAATCCATTTGTAAATTGCTTATGCAAAACAATACAAACAGAATGATTCTGTCTATTCTTTAAAAAACTTGTTTATATGGGATACTAGTTAGTACATGTCTGGATGGTACAATCACAATACTTACATCTTCATGCAGGCAATATTAATAACTATTTCTAATTGTATATTATCAATTGCTAAAGCTTACCATGGTAAACACAGAAGTTTAATTAAATTAACTTCTGTTTTTTTCTTGAAATCAAAGCATACAACTCCCACTCTTTGGTGTAGAGCTCAATAGGTGTGTATTAGCACTGACAACTACATTCTGATCAGAATGAAAATCTGATACTATAGTGTCAGCTTGTGCTCTGCTCTACGTGCATCAGTTCTTGCATCTGTAGGCCCATGGCAGTAGAATGTTGATCAAAATCGACATGAATACGCTGCACAAAGGTTGCCCAAGTCTTGCAGATGGGGCAATAGTCCATGCGCTTGGCACACGCTTCACATGCCAGAACATGACCACATGGGATGATAGCAGTGCAGATGTCTTCCGCCATGCAAATTTGGCACAAATAGTCCTTGCTCTGCATATCGCCAGCAAAATAAACCTTCTTGCTTTGAGCAACTGCACTTTGGCATATTGGGCAAACAGACACTTCCTCTGCACATTCAGAACAAAATAGCAGGTGGCCACAGGGGCAAAAAACTGTGTCACTGTCTCTCGTGCCACACTTAGCACACTGTCCAAGCCATGGGTTTGACAAACAGTTGTCTGACGCACTGCTCAAGTTCTTGTAATGCAAATCATAGGCCTGTCGTCTTGTGTGGCATACATCAAGATGATACAAATCTCCTGATGGAATCTTGTCAAGCCATTTGGCTGGCCAGGCCCAACATGGTAAGGCAAGCAGATAATGATTTAACACAGACTTATGCACCTTGCTAGAATAGAAGAACAGCTGATGTTCAAGTACAGTCTTGTGCATGGCTTTTGCTGCTTCAGAATTTTGGAGAAAGAAGTGGACAAAGTTGTATCGTCCACTAACGATTTTCTTCATCACAAGAATAAGGCGCTCTTCAAACAAGTTGATTTTGGTGATGTTCTCAAATGGAATCCTGCAGAAGTGGAACACTAACATCAGTTACAATTATAATACCATAAATACGGAAACAACATCTTAGAACACAAACCATAAGAGAAGAGAGCAATTATATATTGACTAGTTAACATCTTGATATATAAATAACAATTTAAACTAGTTGCTTTCTTAGTAATTTTCAACATTTGAAAGCATAGCATGCACTTAACAAAAAAAGTTATTTTAATGTTATTTGATTGCTCAATAGCAGCAGAGTTAACTTCAATTAAGGGCCACTGAGAATGGCAAATTTCTCCAGAGCTATCACAGTTTTTGGGGAACATTCGCTAGCTAGGGTTATGGGTTTTAATCTTAGCATTTCTTGGGTTGACAGATAAATTATAGGTCCATATCTAAGTGAGTGTGATCAATTACAAGTTTGTTTGAATGAGATTCTCATGTGTATATTGTGTCCAATTTCCACTCCCAATTTCAACTGGTTACTGTTTTACAAGAGAAAAGCACGTATTAAAGCACACTGGGATCCACACGTCCATCAGTTTCACACAATTAATACAGATCTAGAGGGGGACTTGGTATGTATATAGCCACTGGCTTTCTACAATGAAGTGATTCTTATTTATCTAACTCTTAATTTTTTAGCCATAGTACGTTAGTTATACCCCTGAAAAAATAAGTGAAACCCTGATCGGTAGTGTCATACCATTTCTTTTGCTAGATTTTTCTTATGAATTGTGTAGGGCGATGAATATATTTATATTCTTGAGGAAATTATTAGTTTTCAACACTACTGTACCATATATTGTGTAGTACTGTAGAAAACCTGAATAATTCCTTGAAGAATAATATTTCTTATTAATAGTTAATTTATCTGAACAAACGTACTATTTAGTATTTAATTATACAGCTGGTCAGTAAACTCTATAGTACTGACCAAACTATTATTCTTATAATTGTCCAATTAATGATAAAAATTGGATAGTTTTTTCAAAGACTTTCATATGGAAATATTATGAAGGATCCAATTTGGAAAAAATAGGATAGTTTTGTCTGAGCCAATCAGATCCAAGAAACAAGGAAATTAGCTAATCAGTGCAAAGCAAGTGTTGTGCTGCAACCTCGCAGTGTTTGTTGACAAAAAATGGCGGAGTTTTTTCCAGAGTTGCTGAGTTTCTCTCTTTCCATGGACTTTGGAAGCGACATTGACGGTACTAATCAAAATGGACGGTTTCCGGCCGTGCTGGGAGAACAAGACCTTGTGAAACAGAGGAGCAGTAATGCAAACAAAAACACAATCAAAGTCACTAAAACATCGATGAAAGTATTCAATGAGTGGCGAGCTCAGTGTCATGAGTCCAGAACTGAGTAGAAGACTTGACCATATATCCTAAGAAGAACTTGACGGTAGCTATATAATTAATAAGTAATAGGACTACATGCTTGTCTAATTTTGGAAATAATTTAATTCAAAAATTTCCTCAGATTGCCAAATTGCACTAGCCTACGGCCTCGTCCAATTTTTGGCAAACCTCGGAATTTTTCTCATCCAAATATTTCCAAATAGACCATTTCCGAATTACGCTCCACTGCTCACAAACGAAACTTCAAGTCGAGGCTAGGTGCTCACATTTAATACATTTGCTGTATTTTTGAGCATTTGGCCTCGACTTCAACGTTTTGTTTGTGAGCAGTGGAGCGTAATTCGGAAATGGTCTATTGGACAGCATGTAGTCCTATTACATATACAAATTGGTTGTTTACATTGCTATATATCCTGAAGGTTTTAAATGGGGATTTGCTGTTATAAACTATTTTAAACCATGTAAGTTGTTTTAACTCGAGTATGTGTTTCATTGTTCTGTTTTGCACACTCTCGCAGTCGAACTAAATCTTCTGCATAAAACCTTTTTTTTTTGTTTAATGGTTTAAACGGTACAATTAAATATATCTACGTCAAATAAAAAAGGGTATCCTGTAGTAAGTAAAGGACACTAAATTGATATTCTGTGTAACTTATTTCAGATCTTAATATGGCATGTCGTTAGTCACGGCAACGCGTATTTCGCCGTTTAATGTAATATTTTGTGATTTGGGTTGAAGCTAGCGTGTTCAGAGTTGTGCCTTTCGGTGCGATGTATGCTCCAAAATGGTGATTTTTAGCCGTATCTTCTTTCACTCAGACTAACAATGACACCTTCGACAAAACATTATATGCAGACTTCTCTAATTACCTAACAACTCCATCACGCTATTTCTAATTTTTGCAATAAAAACAGTAAGTAATATTCCTCGTCTTTATTTTTTGTGCAACATTTATTCGATCGGGATAACAAAAACAAGGGAATCGTGAACATTTTAAGAGAAGCAATGTTTGTGTCTATCACTAAGTAACAGAAGACTGGGTTTCTTCAGGAGACCCCTTTTCTATTATTTGTCTACAGATACATCGAAAATCAAGCATTGTGTTCATAAAACAGTAAATTTGCTAACAGTTAACTGTCGTTTACTGTAGCGGTCTCATATAGCCCTGTTTGATGTTATCAGGACATGGAACTTGCGTGAATTTCAACAAATGTGAATGCCAACCCGGCTGGGCCGGAAGTAGTTGCGCAATTCCTGACTGTCCAAGTTCAAATCAGTGCTCTGGAAATGGCAAGTGTGTGGACAGTAATAAATGCCGTTGCTATGCCGGTTTCCAGGGAGACGACTGCAGTCAGATCGCAGCCTGCACAACGTTAAACAACTGTAGCAGGCATGGAGTATGCGTGAATCGCGACGATGAAAACGCCACTTGTAGGTAAATTATCCGTTCAATATTTGTTTTAACCACAGAACTATTGCAATACAAAAACTTCTCGAAATGTCTCTAGAGGGTTATAACGTCTAAATATTTGCAAAACAAATTCAGAATTGTTTCAATGTCAAAATCCTTAATTATGTACGTGAATGATATTAGGAACAATTATTGCCTCATCAATGTACAATACAAATCCAAAATTTCCACTTAACATCAACACAGAATGATTATACTTAAAACAGTATCAAGTATCAAATTGGCCTAGCCTGTAATCAACCTGTTTGTAAAACTTTTCAGAAATTATTCTTTTGAAATAAAATTCTCCATAATAAAAATGTAATTAGATATAAGGCTAAAAATTTGAAGTTAAATAAGGATAAAACAAACGTTTTCGGTCGACGTGACCATCATCAGGTTTTGAACCGCCTCAATGCTTGCGAGTTCTTATGCAGTGCAAGTGACAGTGGTTGAAAAGAGTTAAGTTATGCCCTTGGGGAAAAGGGACACTTCAAAAGAGCTGATTTGTTTGTTCAAGCATGGTTTGAGATTTGCAATGTAAATTGCTTCCAAGAATTTTCTGTGCTTCCAGTGTGTTTGGTTGGCTGACAGAATTTTCCAGCTAAAAGAATGCTCTTTGTTACTTCCTAAGTGGCGAGCCGGTTCTGAGTTGTGCTTCGGATCTTCATGCTCAGATCGCCGTACTTCAAAATTTCTAGCCGTCTCTCCAACGTAATTTGAACAAACAAATCCACTCTTTTGAACTGTCCCTTTTCCCCAAGGGCATACCTTAACTCTTTTCAATCACTGTCACTTGCACTACATAAGAATTCGAAATCATTGAAGCGGTTCATAACCTGATGGTGGTCACGTCGACCGAAAACGTTTGTTTTATCCTTATTTAACCTTAAAATTTTTAGCCTTATATTTAATTACATATTTATTATGGAGAATTCTACTTTAAATAGATTCTTATTAATATCAAGCGGCTCTTATTTTCTATATCTTTTGGAAATATTGGATAATAATAACGAATTTGCTAGTCAATACTGTCCCCCATAATAATATTCTAACCACGCAATGAAACATGTTTACACACTCGAATAATATCGTTTGTGTAAGCAATGATCGGTTCCAATTGACCTGCAATGTAATTAGACCATTTTTGCTAACATGTTCATGTTCCCTAACTACTGATATTATAATTATTATTATCGCTGTCCTAACCAACTCTATAAAATGTTATTATCATTATGGCTGTCTTGAGCAACTGAAGTTAAACATCTCTTGTATCGACCCTCCTTTCAGGAGTACTTGGCAACCAAAGGATATGTCCATCGTGACTTGGCAGCTCGCAATGTTCTGATTGGTAATAACAAGGTGGTAAAGATTGCAGACTTTGGTTTGAGTCGTCACTTGTATGAAGACAAGTACCGGATGAAAAACGTGAAAAAGCTTCCAATTAAATGGATGCCACCTGAGTCGATATTTTACCAAACATTTACTACGAAGAGTGACGTGTAGGTTTAATAACTGTAATCATTGATAGCTTGCTTTGCTCAAATGAACATAGAGGGGGTAAAAGGAGCTACATCTCTGTATCGTTATAAAATGGTCCGCCATTTTCCTAACTGACATAGCATTGCCCTAACCAGTGCTCTATTGATTCCATTGTCCTAAATAGCCTTCTATTACCCCAATCTACGTTCTATTGTCTTCACTGTGTCTTCATACTTCTAATAGACACCCCAATTGTTTTGACTCTATTGTCCGTATTGCCATAACTGTCACCCTGTTCTCGTAAGTGGCCCTCTGTTGTTTCAAGCGGAAATCTATTCTCTTAACTGGCCCTACATTCCCATAAATAGCTCATAGCCTGCACTTACCTAACTGGCGCTATTGTCTTAACTGTCCCTCCATCATCACAACTTGTCCTAGATTATACTAACTTCCTTTATTGTCTTAAATTCCCCTTCAACATTCAAATATGTCCTAGATTGTCCTAGATGGCCCTCCATTGTCTCAAATGAAATGTATCAACCAGCATACAAGTCATTTCACAGTACTAAAACTGCCCTTATAAGCACACACAATGACACTTAATTATGTTATTGATTTCAATTGCGCTGTTATCCTAGTTGCACTAGGCATATCGGCTTCCTTTGATACTGTTGACCATAAGATATGATAAAGTTTCTCTCAGCCAATTTCAATATTGTCGACCTTGCTCTTAAATTGGTTATCATCATTTACAGTTTGCAAAGGTTAATGGGCAGACCTCGGAGCGAATTCCTGTCCTGCATGAAGTTCCTTAAAGATCTTTCTCTGGTCCAATTCTGTTCTCTTTTCACCTCTCTGATTGCAAACATTGCAAGAAAAAAATGGTAAACTTATCTCTATGCTGACGACACCCAACTGTACATTGCTTTCAAGACCTCCTCCTCCGATAATTTGGAGAGGATAAACTCCAAAGTTAAGCTTGTGCTTACGACCTGACAACCAAATGGGTGACGTCCAATACATTCAATTAATGTGATACTCTGATAAAACGGCTCTATTTCTACCTTACACAGCGGAAAAGCGTTTTTAAATCTTAATTGATTATATATACTATTTGCATATCTGTCGAAACAGTCAATTGTATACTATTTTATCTAAGGGCTTTATATTAGAAATTTAATATCACTAGTTTTGATATCCTCCATGTTTCAAGTCCAACCCTTTTAGTAGTGATAAACGTTGCAGGCCAAGTGATCTCTCCGTTACCGTCTTCCAATAATATTGGTGTACGTATGCTGTTCTATGAATTCCTAACAATGGCTCCTCATATCAATAAGTTCTATAAAACAGCCTTCTTTCACTTACGCAGTATTGTCAGAATCTGCAAATTGCTGAATATACAGATCACAGAAACAATTACACATGCCTTTGTCACATTAAAACTGGGTTATTGTAATTCGTTGCTCTATGAACTGCCAAAATATTTTGTTAGCCAATAACAAAATGTTCAGAATGCAGCAGCTTGTATTCTTTATCTTTTGTCAAAATTTAAACACATTATACATTTATAATACAATAAAACTGGCTTCCGGCACTTCAAACATTTTCTAAGTGTTTCTAATTGTCTAGAAGTCCTTACATGGTCAAGTGCACAAATATATACCAGCCCGGTATATTCTTACTGTATAATAACCTACAAGAGTTCTTTATTCCAGAAACGAAACTACTCTCGTAAAGCCTACTAACCATTCTAAAACCTTTGGCTGCCGTACCCTTTTTTCTTTGCACCAAATCTATGAAATACCCCAATATGAATGCTTCAGTTTACCCCCCGGCGGACCGGAAGCATATATAGGCGCATCATGCAGCTGCTACAAAGCGATCTATGTATGCTGGTACTCATCTTACCGACCCCGGAAGAATGGAAAGCTGAGTGAACTTTAGCGGGAAAGAAGGTTGAACAAATATTCAACCGTTCACCATGGCAGCTAGGGATTGAACCTGGGGCCTTTTATCTCCTACTGAGCATATATTATCGTTATTGTTATTGTTATTCTTACTGTCTTAACAGACAGCTCATTGGCCCAAAAAGACCAATGAAATCTTGTAAACTGTCATTTAGGATTCACGATTCTTCTAAATTCTTTTAAGGCGGGCATTTGGAGTGCTACTTTGGGAAATGACTACTTTTGGTAAGTATTAAGTTCATCTTTTCATAAATTGAAAACTGTCAAACAATCAATACCATTATGCTATTCAGACGTGAGGCGGTTTCTTAGCATTTTCAATTTCTTTGAACTCAGAGAACTTGTTTGTCGTTGATCAGATTGTTATTTCCCTGCTAAATACTCACCTGTGTAGGTGAGAGTGTCCACAGTTTGTTTGGTTTATTTTCTGAACTCTATAATTTCAGCGAATTTTTCCTGAAATTTCAATGAATATTAGCTTGGAGCTTAAGAATTTTAACGCATGGATTTCTATACGCCTTGTAGGATTGTAAAGAACAACATGATCGGTCAGTTGTGTTTACTCTGTCTATACTTCATTACACGCATGGATCATCAGTCATTTTCAATCAGCTGCCTTAATAGTTGATAATATTTTACAGGCGCAGTTCGCTCATGGATCATCAATCATTTTAAAAATTTTGAAAAAATACTATTTTATTGGCTCTGTTCACAGGCGCCGTTCCCTATCCAGGCCTTAGTAGCAGGGAGCTGGTTAAAGCTTTACGCCGCGGATATCGCATGGAAAAACCTGAAATATGCTCCGACGAAATGTGAGTTATGTTTATTCTATATCATGCAAGCGGGTTTGGCCAGTTGGCAAGATAAAGCTCCTATAAATTCCGAGGAGCATAATGCATGATGGAAGTCTTTTTAAGTTGGATTCCTAATTTAACATATCTCGCGTCGTCGGTGGCGAGACATGTAGCAAGTTAACAATAAAAGTCCTGAAGAAACCTAGGATTCTGATAGATACTGCCCTTGCTTTTTATACCGATTGAGTAATTGTTACGCGAAAACAAAGACGAAGAAGAGTACTTTGGCTCTTTTTGATTTATTCCTTTAATCAGTTTTGCGTTGGTTTAGTGACGAAAAACCGTAATTTCACATACTACGAGAGTTCATACAAAACAAACCCAGATAAAATCAGGTATCTGATTGATGGTGGCAATCGTTATAAATAATCTTGAAGGCATATTTCTGTAAAGTCGGCCTGTTGTAGCTGTGTGTTGGTTTTCGTGTAAAAGGGCGAGCAGAATCCAACACAACCCCACCTACTTCTCCTTTAATTCTTCTATCGTCAAACTTCGTTATATCTTGTGTCGAGAACGACTTCTTAGCTGCAACTAACCTCAACTACTTACTGTTTTCATTGCAAATAGCGTGACAGAGGTGTTAGCATCTAATTGACGTACTGCGGGACACGATTCTCTTCACCGGCCATTTCAATTGGGTTCTGCAGGAACGCAACAGCTAAATCCAGCTGAATGATCTAAGCTCGACCTTGTGATTCTGATTTACAAGTTACTTAAATTTCGGACGAGTTACTACTGTACATGTTTCAAACGCAAAGTCTTTCCTCATCATCTGCAACAACTGCTATTTTACAAGTTTATTAACTGACCATACAAATAAACTACATAACCTAACGTTTAGATTCAAACTCTCTTAGGAGTTTTATTTCTAAAATTGTAAATAATGAAGTTTTTCTTGCTTTTCTGCATCAGTTACGTCATCATGACATCATGCTGGAGTGAACACCCAGAAGACCGTCCCTCATTCAACCGATTATGCCAACAGCTAGAGACCATGATGCAACTCGACACTCCATATTTTGATCTGGGTATATTGGAGAGTGACGCGCCTGCATACTATAACACACTTCCTGTCATTGATACCACTAGCAGCAACAGTGAAACTCAAAGTGACTAGTCAAACTTACCGTACCTTATTATAATACACTTCCTGTCATTGATACCACTAGCAGCAGCAGTGAAACTGAAAGTGACTAGTC
>JANSTR010147886.1:0-11191 GCA_025434805.1 Antipathozoanthus remengesaui | reverse complement strand
AAAAAAACTATAGACTGCGTCGGCGGGTAGGTAAAACGTATGATAAAATCAACCGAGGGTTGACGAAAACAATTTTCACGCCGTAAATTTGGAAGAAAGCTGACGTTTCGAGCGCAAGCCCTTCGTCGGAGCATCTCCGACGAAGGGCTTGCGCTTGAAACGTCATTATTTGACGATTTTGGACAGCATCCTATTGGATAGCAAACTATTGGACTGTTTGCACGTGATCTACTTTTAAGGATATAGTGTGATAGTTTCTGTTCACGTGATGTGGCAGTGTTTGTAGTGAACTGAATCATGGCTAACCCAGCTCAACCTGCGGTCTTGCCCAGTATTGAAATCTTGACTTAGATATCTTCCATATTGGGCTTGGACAAATCCAATAAGTATATATTGTTTGAGAAATTTAAATTTTCCATCTGGTGCTTGCACATTCCCACTGGAGCGTGTGTTTTCTATTGTATTCCTAGGATGTGAAGTGCAGTGGTAACTGGATGTGGCCAGCTAAGCTGCCAGGCGAGGGTGCCGCCCTGTTCGATGCCTGCAGGGCCATGTGTGACGTCATGGCACAGCTGGGCGTGGCCATAGATGGTGGTAAAGACTCCCTCAGTATGGCAGCACGCGTTGGCAGTGAGACAGTAAAAGCCCCCGGAGATCTTGTGGTGTCAGTGTATGTTGGCTGCCCAGATATCACAGGTATCATCAACTGGTTATTGTCTTTAACATTCAGTCGACAAAAGCGAGTGTATTGAGCGGCTACACATACATAGTTAGTCCTTTCATGTAGAGGTGCTCAACCCATGTTACAATTCCAAAAATGTAAAGTTGCCTTTTGCAGGTTTTTGGTAAAAAAACTAAAACTAAAATTGTTGCGAAATGAAAATTTTAGTTCACGCCAGATGCTAAACTCAAATAAGGTTTTCCAACTCTCTGGTACTTATATCAAAATAATGGTTCTGCACATCAATAGCTAGCAAAACGACTTGTTCAAAAACAATCCACGCGATTAAACACGCTTGCATTTGTAGTGTACGAAAGCACAGTATGCTACAATGCATCATAGAAGGCGTATCTGCACGATATCCAAGACGGCGGCTGGCAACTCTTTTTTGTGTGTATGTTCGATAATTGAAATCCAGCTGTCTTGTCCACGGACTGACGAGGTTTTCAGGTAAAATGTGAGAATGATGAAACAGAATTCTAATCACAACTTTTAGAATGTGGCCGCGAAGGCAACCGTCTCAGTGCAATTTCGAGTAACATTTCTCACAAAAAAAACACTTTGACGAATATAACAAGGGCTGTGACGTTCGTAATGAAAGCATGGAAAGTTGGGGAATTCTAACTCAGTTCAGGAGAGTCTCCAAATCTGTTGATCATGGTGGACATTAAGAAATGGTGTGAATGAAGTAAAATCGTCAGGCTTTAAGAAAGAAACTTCATTCGAATTTAACGCTTAAGAGTGGTGATTATTAGACAAAATGCAATGCATTGTGTTACCTGATCCCCAGGTTGTACTGGTGTAGAGATAAGATGAGAATATTAAATGACAGCTTTATTTACCGTTCTCTCTCCAGCTACAGTAACACCGGACCTGAAGCACCCGTGCGGCGCGGGCACCCTGTTGCTCGTGAGTCCAGGTAGCGAGCAGTACCGACTGGGTGGCAGTGCCTTAGCACAGGTTTACAACCAGATTGGCGACAACGCTCCTGATCTGGACAATCCAAAAGTATGTAACATCAGGGTGTTTATCATCCATTTGTACTTCCCCAGCCGAGTAAATGAACATGGAATCCTGTTTAGTATCATCAGCTTTGCATGAAGCCCCCCCCCCCCCCAATTCCCGTACTCGGAAAAAGCCTAATCTGCATAGTTAGATGTACACCCTTGCCGGAAAGTCGAAAAGGGAATTCAAGAGTCAAGGTATTAATAATGTAGCCTCCAATAAAACCTGAAGTAGCCCAGTAAATTGAAGAAGTAGTCCAAAGTTGAAAGAAGTGCGCATTAGTGCGCCGCATTGGTGCGCCCGAGCGGAGAAAGCGCTTGCAATCAAGATGGTTCCAAAGTACAAACTCCCCTGGGAAGTATTAGCGCATTTTTGGCTTAAATTTTGGCACTCTTATGTGGTTTTGTGTCGACTTAAAATTGTTGTTTTCAAAATGGAATTGTGAGAACGCACCCGGCCACGTTTTTCTGCCAATTTTTGGAATTCATATTCCCGCTAAAGACGCAATTATTACAAATGATGCGAAAACTATTCAGTGGAGTTGGATTTCATACTTATATGGCGAAATGGTGGCCAATCTAAATTATCGATCTCAAATTTTACTGTTGACCTGTATTCTTGTTCATAGATCGGGCAAAGGCTATTTCCAACTACACTTTATTTACCCTCCAGACATGCCAAAATAGCTAACCATGCAGACAGACGCTTTAATAAATGTGTTCTTGTCTATTTGAAACCCGGCACGGCAACACTGTTTTAAAAATAAGCACCACAAGGCCAAGCATTTAACAATCTGATACGCAAGCTTTGACGTCACAAGTTGCCATTTTGAATTTCTTTGGCCGCCATCTTGCTTTTTTCAATATTGTCAAATTGTTGTAAAAGTTATTTTTAATCCAGATTTGCTAAATAACCTTTCATTAATTAACTTTAGTAAGCGATTTCTTCAATATTGAAATAAAATACGCAGCAAAAATGCAAATGAAATTGTATTGGGTCAAAGTGGACGAAACAATGCTCGATAATATATAAAACAACCGTGAACGCAATCTGTTACAATATCAGACAATACTTGTGTCCACTGATTCGAAAGTTATCCCGCCGAATGGCGAATGGATATAAAATAGCGCAGTGACTCAGACCCAGTCAGTCAGTCACATCAATCTGAAAGGATATTGCGTGACAAACCGGCGGAATGGCTGCAGAATATATATATATATATATTCTAATATGTCAGCGACAATGTTTCTGCATCGGGAATAGGCTTTTAGATACATGGTCATGGCATCAGCATCTACCATTGACTGAGGGTCGTCCATGACCATTCGTCCATTGCGAGTCCATTGCACACGACACACGACACGAGTTTGCGCGTGACAGAGCTGAAAGACTCGTATTAAAAAGCACATTATCTTACTCTAAATACGTCGCTTAAAACGATGAATACTTATACTAACAATTAAATCTGGCATTTTTAAACATTGTTTGAACCTACCTCGCTTTCTCGCAGTTTCGTAGCAATTCTAGCAGTTTTGTTGGCTACCGCTGACTAATGCACCGCCTGTTTACAAAATCATCTATCGCAAGCCAGCCAGTCGAAACTGGCTATTACCACAGGAAGCCCGTCGCGATTAGTGTCGCTACGCTCGCGTGCATACTAGTTTGCTTGTTTCATAGAGTTTGAGAACAAGATATTTCAGAGACGCTACAAGGTAGCTACTCGAAGCCACAGAAAATCGACAACGGTCTCACTAAATAATGATTAATGGGATCATTTTAATATCATCATACGTAAACTATGGTGTTGATCAAAAAGCCTTGAGATGGTTCCAATCTTACTTAAGTGATCGCAGTCAAAAATGCTGTGTAAATGGTCATCTGTCAAATGCATCGCCGATTAAGCTCGATTACGTGTGGTGTTCCGCAAGACTCCATTATTGGTTCTTTATTAGTCTTAGTCTATACACAGGCAGCCCAAGCTTACGGTTTGTGTTAACGGTCGCATTGCGCGATTTTTGTACATACGGGTGATTTATAAGACTTTGTATGGGAATCCACTCGATTTCTCAAAAATATATGATATTGTTATGAATGATGAAATAAAGTTGACTTGCCTCTTGTTTAGCGTGTGCTTGTCTGTTCTGTGTAGTTTGGGGACATTTGGAGCCATTTGGAGCGATTTATCCACGGTTAGGTTCCCCCAGTAAAAGAGAATTGAAGGCGGATAACTCGATTCCAAACCCATCTTCACTCGAAGCGAAGTAAATTAAGCTTTTTCACGTCAAATCACACCAAAATCCTCCCATACAAAGTCTTATAAATCACCCGATCCAGGAGTTCCCATACAAAGTCTTATAAATCACCCGATCCAGGAGTTCCCATACAAAGTCTTATATGTATAAATCACGCAATGCTACCGTTAACACAAACTGTAAGCTTGGGCTGCCTGTGGTTTATTGACATATTTTAATATTTAAAAATAAGATCACCAATAAATGAGAACGACACTAGGATCAAGTAGGCAATATTGGTCAATATTAGTGGGAGGAGCAAAAACTTATCCAGATTTCAAATAAATTGAGATTTTGAGATATAATAGAATGACCTGTGGTGCATGTGGCTGGGTGCATGGCGCATTACACTGAATAAAACAGCACGGTACATTTACATTATTAAAAGGTAAACTACACTCTTAGCTGTATTAAATGATCTCTTCTAGGTTTTTTGAGATGCTAAGAAAATTATTGACACTCTCTAGGCAAAAGAATCCTAATACTGAATTGATTTTTAAATAAGGAAATATATGACTTGATTATACTAGATTTATAGTTTGCTTTCAAAACACGTATTATATCTACCGCGTTACTTCGATTTCTGATTTGTCAAGATCGGCTTTATTCATCGACAGCTGACGAAAACTCCCTAAATTAGGGAAGCCTCAAATTACAAGAACATTACCGACACTGTTGCAATAAAAAACAAAGAATTGCCACGCTTATTCCGCATAAGCCCACGATGCGCCTTTTTTAAGCTGCAGTATCTTTGCTAAAATCACCTGTTCCATTGCACTAATTGGCCGTAACGAAAACCTGGTACATTTACCCAGAGCTCCTAGCGCGCAAAAATCACGAAAACGCTCATAAAATCGTACAGAAATGATCTAAAAACTCCAAATCTAGCATGCATGTTGTTAGCCAGTTGACTCGCTTTCCAAACAATGATCTTATACACGTTCAGCTATTCACTAAGTTAGGTTTGCAAGGCATTGTGGTAAAATATTCAGCCGACGTCTTTTCTGGTATGGTGGATTTGGTTTAAAATCCGACGATGGCTAACATGGATATTCTTCTGATCGGAAATCTCGAAGCTACAAAACTACATGAAGACGAATGAGCAATGCACACCCGAGGCTGCAGCGATTACACCTATGTTACTATACTAAACTTGCAATTCCATTCTTGAGTGTTTTATCTTTACTTTCAAGAATTGTCAACCCTGGATAAATCGATATTATAGACTTACCTTGGATACGGATCTTTCCGGTGTGTCGTGTTTATTCGCATTTAAAGAATAATGGTCTCGTTCTAGATGTACCAAGCTTTTCTTACCTTTCACACCAGTCGCTCTTGCTCCACACACGAGTGCTGTAAGGTTGCCTCGCACCTAGGAATTGAATGAGATGAGTTATTGACCTAGTTATACATAAGGTTCTTAATGGTTTTTATAAGCCAAGCCAACGTCCAATTCCTGGGATTTCTTTCTTCTGAAGAAAAGAAGAATGAGATTAGTTGAAGGTGATCCCTGATCAAGTGAAATGAGTACATTTATGCTAGTCATTTGATAATAAACATAGTTGTAACATGTAGGATGATGATGAGCCATAACTCACCTCATCATCCAGGAGACAGTGGACAATTCCGAAAACAATTCCCTGGGTGAATTTAAGAATACAGATATTATTATTTGATTCATATCAAAACATTTTCAATGTTCGCATTTTTTTATTCCTATAACATGAGACTTTAAACAGCAACTCTTTTCTTGTTCCATGGGCCCCTCTTCTAAAAGGCAAGTAAAGCCATCCTTATACTTTTTTTCAATAAAATAAGCTCTTCTTATTACTGGACACTGGAATCACGGTTTTTTATCTTCAACAATACGAATGTAAACAGCTCTTTTCTGAGGTACATACAGAAAACAATAGCAAACTAAGTGCTTTGGTCGTTACAGTTCACGCTAAAAAGTTGCTATCAATTCATTCATTACGAATGTATGACAACATTTGTTTAAATCGTTGTTACTCGCAATAACATATAACCTACAGGCGAGATAAAACCTCTGTGTTTATCGTTATATATAAAGGTTAGAAGAACCAATCAGATTAGTGATATTATATGTTTATTCCATGTCTAAAGGATAAAGTATAGTAAGAAAACAAACGAGGTTGTCCTGGCAATTGCACAGGTTTTCTTGTCACCGTTTCACCTCTTCGAAGTATTCTCACACCAGCTTTTCATTTTTTTCAGCTCAGGAAGAGAACTAGTGCTTAGTCTAAAGTCAAGCTGATTTTATGGAAGAATCCTTGCCAAAGTCCCTTCAACTGTTTCAAAAAAAGTTTGGATGTATTCGACTTGAATAACAATATATGACACCATTATATAAATACTTTCCATGCAGTTAGAATAACTTACTTTCATACACAGAATTTTGGCTGACTACAAAAATAAGACAAATGCCTATACATTCTGATTTCCTAATAGTATTAGAGCTTATTAAAGTATAATTCGAGCATTAACGTAAAGCCAATAATTACTCAAATGTTTTCTATTGCTCGGTAACTATACGCTAATTAACAATTAGTAAATGAGGTTGAGCTTTTCAAGGCGGGTTAGTATGTAGTTGTGAGCAAGTGTCTCTGAATGGAAAATGAAAGAAAGATGGTCCAAACCCGTGTAGAGCTTGGCAGGATGAAGATGAAAACAAGTGACTCTATTAAGAAAATCAAAGAAAGGTGCCGTCATCCAAACCTGTGTGGAACGTAATGAGCAGTATAAAGATGTCAGCAAGCGTCTATAATAGCAAACTTAAGTATATATGATTCAAATCTGTGACTGAAGAGCTTAGCAGGACAAAGATGTAAATGAGTGAGTCTAATAGCAAATTAAAGGAAGGGAGATCCAAACCTGTGTGGAACTTAATAGCAGTATAACCCTATCTAACAAGGGAGGGGGGGGGGGGGCAGAAAGTGGTCACGCTGTTATCAATTGTTGAGAACTTTG
The DNA here is from genome assembly GCA_025434805.1 of Antipathozoanthus remengesaui. Taxonomy (NCBI): domain Eukaryota; kingdom Metazoa; phylum Cnidaria; class Anthozoa; order Zoantharia; family Parazoanthidae; genus Antipathozoanthus; species Antipathozoanthus remengesaui. The sequence continues at coordinate 4,186 of JANSTR010147886.1, read as the reverse complement.
GTGAAATTCAAGCAATCGTAATGAAACTTGGTGACTTTTCTTGACATTTATTGTTGATTATATTTTGACAAAAAAGTTAATCAGGGTATACTCTGTTTCCATGGCAACGGAGTTATTAAAGGTGCTTTTTGGCAGTTTTATCTTCATACATATTTTTGCTGTATATTTAATATTTTTCGCTTTATATGTGCTTATTATCAATCAAGGAGATATTATTTCATCATATCACAATGACATAATTAGGTTTACGTTATTTTGTGACGCCATAGGTATTGAGCAATAGTTTCCCGACAAATCAAATATGTGGTATATACGGCTAGTTTTCTAATTCTTCTAATTCATCATTTTATTCTAATTTTTTAATTGCTAATGTGTTTTTGTGTTTTCTCAGCAGAAACATGTCATTCTTAGTAAACGCCCACCCCCTTTAATTTCACCTTTTTGTTGATGACAGCTAAACCCTAGTAGTGCATATTTAGCAATTTGTAACAAACTTTGGATCATATTAAGTCATATTAGATACATTTTCAATAGAAATTACTTGTTGCAAAAACGTCTTGTGAAGAAAATAAAAAATTGACAAAACACACAATTTTCAGATTCGTGACATCATTATGACGTTATTAGGACATATTATGCCAATTAAAACACATCAATCTAATTGACTTGTGATTCTTTATTGGTGTGCCAAATTGTGTTTTAATCTGTTAAATAGTACCGAAGTTACAGGCCGCGACCACTTTCTGGTTCCCCCCGTGTAGAGACAACCTACAAAAGCCCGTGTTAAATCGGGTTAAAGGGGGTATAATTAACATTGCAATGGGTAATTATGATAGCTTGTGGTAATTGCTACCTCATTATGACATGCCTAACATTCCACAAATGATAGTGGGGGTATCACTACTTATACATAAAGGCAGACAATATCAAAACGATGAAAATGGAACCAAATCCTCGTTCTACTGATACGATGTCTACAATAATGTACCACAAAAATGTAAAAGTCCTGCTGTGAGCGTTAAAATGGTTTAGTCGATGACCTCAAACACTTAAATTCAATCAAATTTAAGTCAAATTATTTTATTCAAATGATACTTGCATAGGTACGAGGGCCCTCTCTGCAGTGTTTGCAGTAACAGTTATTACAAACTGATGTTGACCTGTCGTCCCTGTCCTTCTACTGGCTGGATGGTTGGACAACCTGCTATCTGCTTCTTGGTTCTTGGCATTGTGCTTACTTTTCTTTGGTGGAGTGGTAAAAGAAAGGCAAAGAACAGCAAACGAAATCTTAAAGATGTTTTCCTCTCTAACATGAAAATTTTAATTGGTTTTTTCCAAGTGACCGCTGGAATTATGGATACATTTGCATATATCAAATGGCCTAAACACTTCGCGAACATAGGAAAGGTTGCTGAAATATTTCAATTAAACCCACTTCAAATCCTCCCATCACGATGTGTCGATTCCAACTTTAAAATCGACGCTTTTCAAAATATGTTCCTCATGTTTGTACTCAATGCGTCCATTGTGGCAGTGGCCAGCGTTGTATATATCCTAGTCTACATTTATCTTCGAGTGAGAGAACGTTATGATCAAGCAAGACAAATGGCTCTGTCCGAGACAAGGATCACACTGTACCGCTACACGATTATCCTGCTGTTTATTATCTTTCCAGGAACCTGTTCGAGCATCACAAGATCAATTCCCTGTCATAAGATTTGCCGATATGAAAATGACAACCAATGCCCAAGCTACCTTAAAGCTGATTATAGCATTGAATGCAACGAGTCGTACAGTAAGAAAATGATGGCTGCATATGTTTCATTGAGTTATCTTTTTCTTCTGCCAGCTCTAGCCTTTGTGTACTTATCGCAACATTACAAGAAAATAGATCCAAGCTTAGAAAATGAGCCAACACAGCCACGACAAGATGCTAAATATACTGCTAACAAAACAGTTACACAAGTGGAAGTTAAATGTGGAAGTCTAAATGATAAATGCGAGAAAGGAAATTTCAGAATGACAAAAGCCAGAAAGAATGTCACGGTCAAGTATGAGAAAAAGCGCAACGACGATGTTAAGAAAAGAAGGCATGAAAGAGAGATTACTAGAAGAAATATGCAATCTTTCGACTGCGTGATCGTTAGAGAAATCCAGACGAAAGTATCGGCACCTGCCTTGAACAACCTATCCAAACCTAACCAAGATAACCAAGTTGGAATTCCCAAGACAAATGACATGGAACAAGAGTCTTCCTACAATACTACTGGAGTAAGGTTCAATGATCAAAGTTGTAATGAATGCTGCCAAACTGAAGTCTCCTTGAAACCTGAGCTCTTACAAGGATGTTCGTTTCTCTATGAGAACCTGAAGCCCCGTGCGTGGTATTGGGAGCTTCTTGAAACCATTAGAAAAGTTATTTTGGTTTCAGTGTTGATGTTAATTGGCAGCGAAAGCAGATCATATATCGGCCTTGCTTCTTTGGTATCTGGCCTCTTCGCAATATTCTTCGCTACGATTCAGCCAATGATTGACGGATTTGAAAATCGATTGCAAATGCTTTCCTTATCAGTGATATTTACTAACCTCGCCAGTGGAACCATCATGAAATTACCAACAGAGTTCAACCAGGACGAAAATGATTCATACGCGGATAACATTGTTGTGGATTTCCTGCTTATGATTGTCAATGCATCCTTGATATTGTTTGCGTCAGGTATGATTTACAGTCCAACTTGAAACATGGATAATATGTAATAGGTTTAAAACTGCCTGGAGCCCAATTTGGTCTGCAATCGTTTCGAGTGGTAAACAAAATTTGATGAGGCCAAATCACATTTGTTTTTACGAGAAATTATTACAGGCATAATTGGACGACAAGCCGCCCTATTACCAATTTCTTGTTATAAAAATAACAATTTCCAAAAAAAAAACATTTTTCGAAAATGAAATGTTCGAGAATGAAGAATGGACAGTTCTTTGTGTCTTGGTAACTGTGCACGTGAACAACTTGTCCAATCAATAATAAGCTGCTCAGTCAAGTGCAACGATTGTCCGATAACAATTTTGCTACCTGATTCAGGGGAAAATTGGGTGTGTATTGAGCCAAACAGATTTTAGGAAGTTGTTATTTTTCTCCCTTAAACGTATATGCTCAAAACCTTAACCCTTAAACGTATAGGCCAAAAACCATAACATTAACGTAATTTTCGTAATATTTGTCCGTTTAAAGTGAAAATTGCTATAGATGATAAATAACATCTAAACTCTTAATTAAGTACAAAATTTTTGTAGTTAATTAGTTTCCATGGCAACCACGAGTTGAATTTGAATTTTTTGCTATTTTTCATTTATCACGTAACAAACCATGCAAAAACAAGTGTTATTAGCTTACATTTAAAAATTAGAAAATAAAAAGAGAAAAAAGTTGAGTTTAAATGCGTTTTTTTCTACAAAATGTTCAATTTATATTATTGTGCAATATAAACGGTCTGTTTAGTTCTTGAGCAAACTTGATATTTTCTAATGTTGAAATTTATTATTAACTCTTAACCATCGGACGGCCAACCAATTTATCTTAACAAAATTCCCAAGGGGTAGTTTTAGGTTATTTAATTACTTTTCCTAACAACAACCGAGTCTTAATTAAGAACTGTTGCTACAGCAACACCGGCTTTGCAACATGTAAGCCATCTTTTTCGCCATATTAAGTTTTTAAAAAATATTTCTTGCAGGAAAACTATAGCAAATATTTTTGAAATTAATAGAAAGCATGTGTTTATAGCATCAAATAGGAATATAAATATGAACAGAGTAGAAGGGAATAAATTAGAGCACAATTTGTCAAAAAATTACAGTTTTCTTATTCAAATTATGATTTGAAAAACTAACTAAGAATAAATTGAGTCATTTGACTAACATCAAAAAGATGCATTCATATTTAAACTACAGGTACTGCAGTTTTTATTTTGATCGCTTCAAAGTTTCAAATTTTCCGTCGGAAAAGCATTTTGTGCTCAGGAGGGCGGCGTTTTGAGGGTTAAATCCCCACTGGCTTGATTTATTTTGCTTTTGTTTATTACTTTTTTAAAATTTTGCATTACTTTCTTTAGCAACTGTTTCTTTTTAGTTAACACTTTTCTAAAGCCTATTAGAATTCGCTACTCGGTTGTGACATCTCAGTTAT
>JANSTR010147875.1:0-11196 GCA_025434805.1 Antipathozoanthus remengesaui | reverse complement strand
TGGAAGCTGTTTTACGTTTTTATCTAAATCATTCCAAACATGTGCAGCAGAAAAACCAATGGTCAATTTTCCGTAGTTAGTTTAGCTGGATTTATGTAATAAGTTAATCTGGAAGCGAATCTGGTGTTATACTGTTGTTTTGAAGTTACAGCCTGAAAAAAATTTGAACGGCTTAGGAGGAAGGTTCTTGTGGAAATGGTACATAAAAAGTGCATTGTGAAGAATTACTAAATCAGTAAGTTTGAGTAATTTCGGTTGCTTAAATAAAGGTTCAGAATGTTCATCCGGTCTTGAAAAGGTTATTACACGTATGGCCCGTTTTTGTAGGGTTATAATAGGTTTTAGGGTTGTATGGTAGGTGATACCGCATACCAGTAAGCCATAGGTTATAAGCGGATAAGTTAAGGAGTAGTACAGCTGATACAGTATGTTATTATTAACAAAGTGCCTAATTTTGGAAAGAATTCCAATGTTTCTTGCTACTTTCTTACCTAGTTCATGCAAATGTGATTCCAATTTAGATTAGAGTCAATAGTGAGTCCTAGATATTTGACTTTTCTACCTTGTTTAATTGGAGATTCATTAGGTAAGTAATTTTCTTTTATGGAGGATGAAATATCACAAAACTAGTCTTTTCAATATGTAGAGATAATTTGTTGGCATTCAATCAATGGCTTACTTTTCCTAATTCAATATTCAGATTTGATTCCAATATTTGAATGTTACTATCATTAAGAGACACATTTGTGTCATCAGCAAAAAGATGGAATTCTAGATTACTTGACCATTTAGATATGTCAATAACATATAGCAGAAAGAGAAGTGGACTCAGCACTGAACCCTGTGGTACTGCACATGTAAGTGTTTCATAATCTGAGTAAGTTAACCATGCAATGGCACAAATTGTTTCCTATCACTCAAGCAGGAAGTAAACCAAGCATGTGCTACACCTCGAATATAATAAAACCCCAATTTTGTTAGCAATATATGGCGGTTTACAGTATCAAATGCTTTATATAAATCAAGAAATATGCCACAGGAGTAAGTACCTTTATCAATTGCATTTTGTATTTTGTCTGTTACTGAAGAAGTAAGGCATGAATAGTAGAATGTTTGGAGCTGAATCCAAACTGTTTATCCGAAATAATAGATAGTTTTTCTAAATAGCTAATAAGCCTATTGTACATCAATTTTCGATTATTTTGTTAAATATTGACAACATGGATATAGGTCTATAGTTAGAGACAACAAAAACTGATCGGTTACAAATAACCACACCATCAGAAAAACTCTAAAACTGACTCACGCCACACATCATACAAAGAAACAATCAAAACACACACTGTTCCTGCTTTCTGTAGCAGCTCGTTCCTTACTTCTTGCAACTCCGCATCTCTTCGCTGCAGTTATGTTTGTCTTTGAAGAGCACGTCATGTTGTTCAGTGGGCATTTTAGAGATCCTTTGACAGTTAAACAGAGAAATTGTTAAATATATGTACAGCTGAACAAACAGCATGGGAATAATATTTGCCTGAAATCATGGTTGAACCAAATAGTCAAATTCAACAAACTTCTCTCTCACCACAAAGTGTCGGTTGATTCGATTCGTCTTCGCACATCCATTCTGTGCGTCCGTTGCACGTTGACGACCATGGCACACAGGCGCCGCTAATACATTGAAACTTTTTGGAACAGGCTTGATCTGCAGGGCAACATTAACCTGTTTACACTGGAATCATTTAGAGCATTGTAGAACACGATGAAACAAAACATTGAAAGCTCTACACACTTATTATTGAAAGTCTTAACAGGTACAATCTTCTTTCGAGTACCAAGGTAGAAGCCAAAAAAGACTCAGTATAGTTTAGCTGTTGAAGTATGAATTTGGTGTTTTGATACGGTCCTAGTTTGTCTGGATTCCAACAATTGATTGGTTTTAAGTCGGAAAGACGATGCAAGCTTTTAATCTAAAAGAGCAATGAGAGCTAGACCGTGAGAACACTATGGTACTTCGCTGACGACTTTTAAACAATCGACAAAATTGTATGAATTTGAACAAATTACTGTCACCAACTAATGTTACCAATGCAATTAACGTGAAACGTAAACTTACTCATTTCAAGATTTAATTAAGCAATCCAGTATAATTCAGTATTGCATCAGCATGGTATATATATATATGGACGCTTCCGTTGAATTGACATTACTAAGGTCCATTTGAATTGTCTCAACAAAGTGTAAAAATACACCAACACAATTTTTGACAAGTCGTTGGGCGGAAGTTTTTCGTCGATTTGTTTGTCTCCAAAACAATTCTATACCTTTATTAAATTTACATCTGACGAACAATTGATCGAACAAAGTTGAAGGAGTATTCTCGCAGGAATAAGCATGCTTCCAACAAAGCTGGTTTTCGCAAGGCCATATTATTGCCTTTGGCAACAAGGTTACTGTTTGTGTATAGAGTAGTTTGAATTGTTTAGCCACAATTACTTAATTGAAGACTTTGGCCGATACAAATTCATAAAGAACTAATACCAAGCTAGAGTTTTTAAAAGTTTTTTAACAACCTAATATTCAGAAAAAGCAAAATCATACCACAGTTCTGTTCATCCGTGCCATCCTTACAGTCTTTGGAGCCATCACAGAGTTTATTGAAGGCCACGCATTCCCCAGAAGGACAGGTGAACTGGTTGGACAGACAGTTGCATTTCTTCTCGTCAGAGTCATCCGGACAACCATAATGGTCTCCATCGCATACAGAACTTTTCATTATACATTGCCCATTGTCACATTGGAAATAATCGTCATTTGGACACCGATATCCTGTTTCAAAGTTTGATAGAATGTTACCAAACTCAAGCAATTTCCTACTAGATTACTATTTTGTTATAACACTTGCATCTACAATACATATGCAACAATCATTCCTGTAAGTACATAAGATAATTGTTCCTTCTTGTTGCCTTGATTAACTACCCTGCATGTTTTTAAATCCCTCAAATGCTAAAAAATTTCACAACACCTCACCTTCAAGAAATCCGATATCTAAACTAAAATGACGTAGTTGTACTGAAATGAAACAAGCTTAGCATTTTAGCATACAAAACATTGTTACTCATTCTTGACTGGTAAACTGAAAAGCCCATCAAAGTTAGAACATAATACGTTTTGTTGAAAACTGACTACGCTTTTCTTAGAAGAACTATGCTATAAGCAGCAACTCTGAGACTGGGAAGCAATTCTTAAAGTAAAAAGATAATCCTGTCATGTAATAATACAAGACACCGTTAAGTTATCATACATATATGTTTAGCAATGCAAAACTGTTTTGTTCATTTAAGCATTGATTCTGTCTGCCGGTCAATGAACGCATATTTCCAAATTGCCGAATTTGCAAATGAGTTGAAGAGCCGTTTTCCGTTAAACATTGAAATCTGCTGTGTCAAGACCTCCAAACAAAAACTTCGAAACACACAGGTTTCAGCAATCTTATTAATTAAAAAACTAGAAATTGAAATAGAAACTGAAGTGCTGTAAGAATATTTTTAAACTGTAAATTTACGTTGGCAAGTCATGAATTCATAGTGAATTCATAGGCGATTGTGTGCAGTTTAATAATTGTCTCTACTTTAGCTTGCGTTGCACACTGCATGTCAGCGGTTACTGAAGTATGGTAAGGGACCGGTGGGCTATGAAAAATTGGGGATGGGCCACTAGTTTTAACACGTTAAAAAGGGTGGGTCAGGTAAAAAATGCACTGCATTAGGGGTTGGTCGTGTTAAATTATTCACATATTACCACAAACGTTAGTAGAATCTGTTTTTTAATAATATATCTAATTTTCCACATTAATCCAACTTTATATGACAACAGGAATTCATTCACATATTATATATTTTGTTTCCATTTATGTACAGTCTTAAATCTAAAGAGTAGTCAGGAAACGTTTTATAGTATAAAATCTCGAACATTTTAAAATTAGCTTTACTGTGTGTTCATAAACCTTCACTGATATTATTTCAAACATCTTGTTAAGCAGCTTCTTCGATAAATCATCTTTAGTCATCTTCACCCCAGAAGGATTATCATCCTCATCCTTCTCATCATCATCATCGTCATCATCATCACTATCATTTATAGCACGCAATACAACTTGTGACACAATTGCTTTGATTGTTTCAATAGCATCCACTTTAAATTGACCTTTACTTATTAATAGTTTTAGCCAGCGACCATCTCTCATTTTTAAAGCTGTTAAGATTTATCACACTACAATGATTGGAGGTTATCATATCATATAGTTTCTCAGTTATTTGTTTTTACTGGAGAATGTTGGCCTGCACGGACGATTATTAGCGTTTGATATGGTTCATTTTCAAAGAAAGCTCGCTCAACACCTGACTTGCTGATCATACATTACGTGGGCACAAAATTATTGCCAACGAAATACCGATGTGCCGACATCTAAATATACCGAAATACTCAATTCTCGTGTTGTTCGCATGTCAAGCTCCCATGAGCACATCTGCTGATCATATACTCCTTAGAATCGTGTACAGTATGTAGACCATGCAGCGATACTTGTAATAGAATATGCTAAGAAACTGTAGAAAAAGTAGTACACAAATAGCTTCTAAAAAGGTTTGAATTTCTTAAAAAGTACAGGCAGAAGTTGATTTTCTATACATGTTGACATGAAATTATTTGGCTTGTCTAAACAACAACCGTATAAAAACAATTTATCTGACCGCTTCAAATGTAATATCAAAATGATTCACAAGTTTTGAAATGTAATCTAAGTAATAATCCTGAACACTTTTAAAAGCTCACTCTCGTGAATGGATATTCTTTCTTATGAGAACTCAACCAAACTGATCAAGGCGAATCAAGACCGTCATGATCCAACCACACGAAAATAATATGAGAATATTCATTACATGTAACGTCAGCGTTTTGAAAAGTTCCTTTTGTGTGTCCACACAAAAATTGCGTTTTCAAATTGTTGTATTTTGCCAGTAAAGGGGTTCTGTAACAAAAATGTTGTTTAGGTGCGTGTGGACAGATGTCCAGAACAAAAAGATGAGTACCGGAAAATATGCGCGTGGATGATGCACCAACTTCAGTTTAATTTAATTTTAGCAACAACAACAACAGCAACAACAAAAGTATATTTATCTAGCAGCAAATGTTTAAATACAAAGCACCCAACGATAAATGTCAGGTGACAAACCTGGCAAACCGTGTTTTGGTCGGGTTTCACACGCTTCTGTGATAATCTGTATTTCCGACACTGCGACATTTGTTGTTTCATTTAAAACACCACGTCCTTCAAAGATAATCTGAAATAGAAAACACCTAAATTACAAATTACAACACAGATTATTATCAGCCGTCGTAATTTTAATAGTAGACAAGTTAAGCTTAAATGTAATGTAATGTTTACACAATACTATACACCAAAAGGCTTATTGAGCCATTTTCAAAAGCAAAAAGTGTTTGAAACTTACCTTAAAGTCTTCGTTTGTATTCCATTTTATTTGACCACGCGACCAAGTGCTGCCTTGATATCTCGCCAAGAACCACAAAGGGTTGCTTTTATGTTTGCCTGATGTCTTTATGTATATTTTCAAGCTGGAATCTGTTAGATTTGGAAGCATGTAATTGAACTTTAGGCATAAACCAGCTCGTTTGTACATAGACTTGCCTTCAATGGACGTGCTTTCCATCAACGCGATGCCAGGTTTATCGATGTAAAAATACAAACCTAAACGGAGAGGTTGCACAATCAACATTTTAGAATTTGGATCAGACTTAGACAATTCAGAAAATTCAAATGGGATTTGTAAACAGTGCAAATTTTAAAACAGCAAACATCAATCATATTTTCTACAACGAAGATAAATCAAAAGGAAACTGAATGAAGTCCCAGTTGTACAAAGACTTTGGAAGTAGCTGTCATATTTAATGGACGTACACTAAAGAAAGGTAAGACAAAACATGTTTTACACTGTTTAGTGAAACTTTCTTATAAATGCAGTCGCTACACAAGAAGCTGGTCTAAAACCATAAAAACACATTTGTCAGTTCGTCAGTTACCCTTAGATTTCTTTAACATTTTCCATTCTGTAGAGTTTTTTCCTTTGTTAGATCTGACCAGCCAATTACATTCTCGGGTAGAAGAGTTGCATTTCCTCAATGTCTTTCCTGTTGAAGAAATTTTAACCAAGTCAAGCCATGAAGGTTTTTAATAGTTCTGTGATGGATCGGTAAAGAGAACTGTCACTTGAAAGAGTTTGCTAAATACAGCTTAAAGTGAAAAATATCAAGAAAAAAAACTACTAAATGCCCTAAGCTTTTGGTCTGAATTTTCTTCTCAGGAAAAACTGAGTAAAGGAAAGCAAGCCTCGATAAAATGTATTTTGAAATACTGAACAATTAGCTGAGTGGGTAGAATCATGTTCAAATTATAAATAGCGCCTATTTTTAATATATAGTAATTCATACCTGCTAACAACAAGAGCCACCAATTTCGAGTTCATTATCAAATCTAAAAGTAATACTGAGGCTTTTATGTTTTTGATGGTCAAGTATTTACGTATACAGGCCCGGCCGAAGGTCTCCAGAGTTGGTCGGGCCATAGATAAAATTCCTCGAGCGCGACAGGCGCGAGCACACCGAGGGGGGCCAGGGGCATGAAATGGCGCGTTTTCAGAGAGAAATGAACAAAAAATTGTTGTGAAAAACTCAGTTGTTATGAAATTCGTAATACCGCAAATGTTCTTTTTAGAAAAAAATTTTTAAAAAAAATGTAAATTGGCTCAAAAGTTGGCGCCGGGCCTGGTATAAGGAAAACAGGCATCTGTTATCCCCTGCAGCTTATGTCAACGGAAATTGACGCCGGAATATAACAAATCGGAGCTTTTGAGTAGTGTAAAATAATTTTGGTTAAAACCTAGTTACAAGTATGGGCAATTCATTTTCTTAATGATTTCCGTAAAGGGGCGCGCGATCAAATGGCCTGCAGTTTTTCACGATGAAAGTACATAATGTTTTGAGTACTTATATTATGAATTTTGACAGTCTATCATTACCCTGACAACAAAACCCGATATTTATTTACCACCTTGATAAGAAATCAACTAAATTTTCAGTCACCAAATTCAAACAATAAATCTTTTACTGTCTCGAACGTAGAAAACTAAAAAGCGAATTTAATGGCAAGAAAACGTCATTGCAGTAAAATTTAATTTTTCGAAAGATTAACGACTCAAGTCAAAACGAAACGTTGTGATTCTTTTCTCTACCCCTTAACGCATATCTTTAACGATGAGGTGAAGTTAACAGTGACCATGAACATCAACTCACCTTCCATATTGAGATTGCCAACCACTCTGGTAATGGCTTTGTGTTCAATAGGTTCTTCTATAAAATAATACCGTATCTCGAGGAAGGAAAATCAAATTATTATTATTTGGTTGATATAGCCATAAAAAAAATTGCCTCAATAAAATGCACATGTAATGTTTTTCCTAACATTATTTAATGGAGCATAATAAAATTTTCGAGTTTAAATTAAAAGCCAACATAGCTACTTAAAAAAACATATGAAAGAATGCATATAATATTGCACAAATTACGTAAAAAATCAAATGTTGCTGGAATTTGAATGTAGTACAAAAATTATCATTTATCTAAAGAATTCTACCTTCATGTTGTAACGTCCTGGCTGAACCACAGTATCAACGGTTGCGTTGAAAGAATGTTGCTTGCAATCCAACCGTAAAAACGGGTCCACTTTAAATGATTGGTCGAGTGCTTCAAACATTAACTTGATTGGGCAGTTGGGGCAGTGTACTCCACGACAACAGAAGCTGTATAGAGCTGAAATAACCAATAGCATTTCGCCAAATTTATTGATAAAAGATTTTCTATTGTGGCGTAAAAACGTTATTCATATCAGATATAAGAATATGATTCAATAAACATTGCCAGGAGTTTGGCTACACTTTCCCTTTGGAGCATTAAAGAAGACTGATTCGAATTATTTAAACGCGCGTTATCGTAAATCCATATCGTAAGTCCCTAGGACTGTTAATTCAGAAACAGACCTAAAAGAGTCCCTAGGAATGTTAAATCAGAAGCAAACCTAAGAGTCCCCAGGAATGCTAAATCAGAAAAAGACCTAAAATAGTCCCTAGCAATGTTAAATCAGAAACAAACCTAAAAGAGTTCCTAGGAATGTTAAATCAGAAACAGACCTAAAAGAGTCCTAGGAATGCTAAATCTGAAACAGACGTAAAAGTGTCCCTAGGAATGTTTAATCAGAAACAGACCTAAAAGAGTTTCTGGGAATGTTAACTGAGAAAGAGACCTATACTGAAGAGTCTAATGTTAAATCAGAAACAGATCTAAAAGAGTCCCTAGGAATGTTAAATCAGAAACAAACCTAAAAGAGTCCCAAGGAATGTTATATCAGAAACACACCTAAAATTGTCTCTAGGAATGTTAAATCAGAAACATACCTAAAAGAGTCCCTAGCAATGTTAAATCAGAAACAGACCTAAAATAGTCTCTAGGAATGTTAAATCAGAAACAGACCTAACATAGTCCCGAGGAATGGTAAATCAGAAACAGGTGTAGGTCAAAAACATTATATCCTTAATTATGGTGCACATTATGGGATATTAGACCGCTACCAATCAGATTAGGCGTAGTATCTTTGCCATATAATAATGAGTATTAATGTACAAATTTCAACCTGATATTTGTAGTCGGGAACCGACTTCCAAGGTTTGGTCTTGCTTGACAGACGTTAGGCGAAATTCGACATAGCTTGTACCTGAAGTATAACCACACATATAGTAGGTTAATAACGGCTCTTGCCCCCTGACTAAGTTGTACAGCAAATTATTAAGACTGGTTCACATTTGTGAGATAAGCACATGTGTAGTTATCAATATGAGAGGGAAAAGACAAAGCAATATCTCGTGTGCTACTCGGTCTAGTATTGGTTGTGCTCATTTCCACAGAGCGGAATGGCTTTACCAAACACAATGTCCGTTCAGTCATGTTCCAAAAACATATATTGTGTATGTCAATTAAAATTATTGGGTAATAATTCTATCTTAGCATTGATGGCACCGAACTATTTAGTTTCTAAAGATTTGATGTCATGAACAATGAATCAAGTGATGAGCTCTCAATAGCTTTGAGTCATTTATTCATATCCGCTTACTATTGTTCAAATTGTCCCCTCATCACAGCCAAAGATTTGCATCAGATTTGGATTTGCTTGAAGGGTTCAACTTAAATGGCCAAAAGATTTCTCCAAAATGGGTTTTTGCCATTTTCTGTCAAACCACTGATCACAGGATTCCTTAAAATGAAAACGTTCTTTTGTGCAGATGTATTGACAATACAACAACTCTGCAGCTATTCAACTGACACCAAACTTTCTCAGAATCAACTTTTGCGAATTCCAATTCTAAGAAAAAATCGGTACATATCTTAACTACGGACCTCGCACTAGACTAATAAGAGGCCTCCATTTCACAAACCTGGCCTGAACCAATACAAGTGCCTCTTTTCCACGCGTACAGGTTTTTCCAGATTGATAGCCGTCAATGACTCGGCTTCTCACATACCTGGCCTGACCCAGTACAACCGTGTGTTCGCCACAGGCCTCTCAAAACTCCCGTTAGGCGTCTTCATTCCAACAGACACGGAGTCCTTCACAAGTCCCTCCTTGTGGAGGGTTTCTGTAGTGTACAAGTGGCACCTACTCAATAACACTGGCGCAGAGGTCTGGAGATTTGGGTACCTAAAATTTAAACATTCAACTGAACACAATGGCCAAATGTATGACATCATCAACAGATACCAATTTGGGCTTATCGTAATTACTCGAATGAGTGCCGTGGCGCTCATTTTTGTAATTGATGCTACAACACACATTCGAGGGTAGGCACGGGGATTGCTGGCTATTTGGCTGAAACAAATTAATATATCATTTTTCATTTTCATCTTAGACACGGTGTGTTAAACAAGGACGGCGCTCAATCGAAATCAAGAGGTTTATTTGCTGTTTGTCTGAAACAGATTGTATCGCTTTTACTTTCATCTCTGACACGGTCAGTTTGGTTGAGAGGTGTGGTTGAGAGGTGTGGTTGAGAGATGTGGTTGAAAGGTGTGGTTGAGAGGTGTAGTTGAGAGGTGTGTGTTGAGAGATGTGGTTGAGAGATGTGGTTGAGAGATGTGGTTGAGAGGTGTGGTTGAGAGGTGTGGTTGAGAGATGTGGCATTTGCTCAAGGGTGGTGAGGTTTAATCGCGTAAATGAAGTAAATGCTTTGAAAAGGATATATATTCGAACTATTTCGTCTATCCAATGTCGATATTGAACAAACCGAAGGGTTCAAGTGGCATCAGCTCATTTTCGGATTAACGCTTCTGTCCCTGTGCAACTTGAAGTTGATTGTTTGTGCGAGAATTTAAGTATGAAACCTTATGACCAAGTCTTGACGTCAGATTATTGTTTGAGGGAACGGAAGCATTTTATTAAGATCCGAAATGGGCTATTAAAACAAACCTTTCTAACTTTTTCCCCTGCAACGATGTCATCTTTTTAACCCTCGGACGACCAAGCTATTCATCGTATTAAATTACCCCAAGGGAGGGGGAGGGGGGGGGGGGGTCATTTTGAACCCATCCTCGATCTACATTTCATTCTGGCAGAGATTTGGTATCCAAAATTGACAGGTGCAAACCTTGAGTTTTCCAGTTTTCAAAAATGGTCATCTTGTGCCAGTTAAGTGGTTTCCATTACAACAGTATTATCACATGATAATGTCGTTTTGCAAAATATATTCTCCAGATACACATGCAGCTATTTTGTTCTCCAATTCGAAACTAACAATCGCTTAGCATGCTGTATTCGTATGCAGTATAACCTATAAAGCTATATTCATTAATTTGGCTATTCATTTACTTTCAAAAGCCCCCAAATACATTCCACTAAAGGTACAAATACGAAACTAACTCAAAATACGTGTTTAGTATGATTGAGCAGCTGCTGAAAGTTTGGTGGGCAACACTAAAATACTTTTGAAAAAAACCCAGAAGATATCAAGAAAATCTTTTAACCCTCCCCCGTGGACGTTCGGGGGTTGAAGACGTTGGTTTATATATTTACCCATT
>JANSTR010147864.1:0-11196 GCA_025434805.1 Antipathozoanthus remengesaui | reverse complement strand
AGCTAAACCTTACCCTAAAATATTTAAGAAACGGACTTTAGGCTAAATCAGTTGTCTTTGATAGACAGCTGTGATATCATAATTATGAGAAAATAATTATATGAAAGACTCCAAATTTATCAAAAGTTACCTTTCAACAACCCATTACCATGGCAACAACAGATACTCCAACCACTAAATTTTGTAATCAAAGTGTTGTCTAATAAATTTTAGGACAAGTCACGAGATTTAGTGGCGATTACATGAATATCAAAAAAGTTACAAAAGTTTGAAATCAGTGCGGGCAATTTCTTCACCCCCCTCCCCAAGTCTAGATAGGGTTAAATCGATTAACTGACTTCTCTAAGTAGTTTTTGATTGGCTTGAATTTGATTGGATAACCTTCGCTAGACTGGATACACAATGTCCCACAAATCACCATCTAACAGTTTTCATTCAAATGTTTGAGAGTCAATGGCAATTTCAGTGAGTTTGAAGTCAGTGGATTTGTCAACAAGACCTATGTACTGTAACTAAACTCATGCAGACATCTGATTATATTGTTCAGCAACCCAATCATCTAAGTTTAGCTTTTCAAATTGAGGACTGCTTCAAGAAGCCCATTAATCAGACCAGGGTTGACCTTGACCTCAGGTTTAACTGTATAGGTTGAACTTTTCCCCTAACCAGTTCACTTCCAGAAGAAGGTACTTGTGGTGACCAGTGTAGATGGTTATTCAGTACTGAGTAGTTAATATACTGTTACTGTAGTAGTAAGTGCCAGAGTGTTGCATTTCCTTGAGGGGTCCAGAGACATACAGTATCCCCACCCCCTGGAAAATGTTTTATTCCTTTCAGCCTGGACCATACAAAATAATTAAATTATATTGTGCATAATACTGCAGAATACTCTGCCACTTTGAAAAATTATTAGTACATATTTCTTGTTCTATAATTATGTGCAGAATATTCCCAGTGGTATTTGAGAACAATAGTGGTGGGGTATTTTATCAGAGGTTTCATGAAGGTTTGGAGCAGGAGCGCAATTTAGATTCTGCAACTGGGCAAAGTTTATATACAAGGCCTTAGAAATTTTAAAGAGCTATAGTTGCAGATATGCTGAAAGCATCTGGGCAAAGCCATGTTTGAAGCCAGCCAATAATAGCCCAGTGCCTGGCTCTTGATGAAGCCTGCCCCTGTCTATAGTAAAATTCATTACCCAGATAGGGTTATTCCACCTCAGATTTTATGAGGAAAACAATACTGAACAAATCGAAAAGTGATGAGTACAATATGATTTTTAGAGTGCAATTCAATGTGGAACAGTAAATTTCCTTGAATTGCACAGCAGGGATCCATGAATCTTGCAAGTTCAGCAGATGAGTGTATATAAACTTTTGCTAACCTGGAAAGTTTAGTGTGTGAAAAAGCTGTTTCAGTGCTTGGTCAACTGACTGGAGACCCATGGCTATTTAGCAGGAAAGTTTGATGGCGTGTGACCCAGCGAGATGAGTGCAATTCCACACTGAACACTGCGATTCTATATTTATTTCACATAATATTATTGTTTGGTTGTGATGATAAAGCAATTGATCATACACTGCAAGATATCAAAAAATGTTGTAAATAAAACAAAAATATTGACAGGTTTTTCTTCTTATAATAGTGCATGAATTTACTGTTAGTAGTATATCTTGGGTCATGAAGTTATTTGCTGAGACTTAAGTTATGGGGAGTCGGTTGCAAAACAGTTTTGATTTAAATAAGTTTTAATAAATTAATATTGATGATGTTTAATGGTTTTCTGGGCTATTTACTGTTACAGGACAGCACTGTCAGGAGCACTGAACCAGATTCGGTTTCCACTTATGAGTGTCGAGGAGTTTGCTGCACAGGCTGCCCAGTCTGGGCTGTTAACAGATAAAGAAGTGGTCAGCCTGTTTCTTCACTTTACCGTCAACCCCAAGCCAGCAGTGCATTATCTGGACAAACCCCGCTGCTGCCTGACTGGCCGAGAGAAAGCCATCAACCGCTTCCAAAAGGTGGAGAGTCGATGGGGATACAGTGGAACAAGCGATCGCATTCGCTTCACATGTAACAGGAGAATATTTGTTGTAGGTTTTGGTCTCTATGGTTCTATGTATGGCCCCAGTGACTATAACGTGACCATTCAAGTCATTGCAGCAGATTCAGGAAAAATTTGTGGACATAATGAAACTGCATTTAGCAGTGATAGCACAGATTCTACATTTCGTGTAATGTTTAAGGAGCCTGTGGAAGTCCTTCCTGGTATTGGCTACACAGCTAGCGCTACTCTAAAGGGCCCAGACTCACACTACGGCACAAATGGACTGAAGAAAGTTACCCATGATATAGACTCCAAAGAGAAGGTTATCTTTCAGTTTTCATATGCTGCAGGGAATAACAATGGGACATCTGTGGAAGATGGACAGATACCAGAGATTATATTCTACACGTGATAAGCAACTTGTTAGATTCCTGGATTACACTGTGTACTAATGCTAGACAGTACTTCACACAGGGTAGGAGTGATGGGAGGGGATGTTGATCCCATGAAGACCTGTTTTGGGAGAACGACAAAACTGTTTTCTTTTGGGATCAGAAGTTATGGTGGAGAATGACATACTCAATACATCAATTACACAAAATATAATAATGCCTGGTTTTATTAATTTTAATTCATATTATATGGGAAATTAATTTTGTTTGGAACTTTACCAAAATATGGGATCCCAACTTTCAGGACAGAGTAAAATCTGCCGAGGATGGTCTCAGTACTTGTGGTTAGTTGCAAGGTAACAATCATTCTGTTGCAAGCAATTTCATGTCACGAAGTGTTGTGCAGCTCTGTCAAGTAACCTACCTTAAACATTCTAGTTCCAGTTTCAACTGTCGGAGTCAGTTTTTCAGAAAGTTAACTTTAAATAATTTATTAAATTCCAATCCATTATTGGTTATATGAAGTTGTATGTAGCTTAACTTTGTCATCTAGTTCAGGACTCAGAGACTGGTGTTGATTGACAGAAATCAAGAAGGTGGAGCAACAGCTGCATGTTATAAAGTAAAATTGATACCGGTACTGTGAGAACTTGATTTTGCCAAGTCACCAGTAATATTATCTTGTGGAACATAACTTTTAGTATGTGATTGTGTGCCTCTGAAAACTCCTAATATTTTACCCTGAATAAATATTTAGACTTTCAGTGCTGTAGTTTGGTTATGGTTGTAATGAACCTCAACTTTCTGATCACTTCATTACTTCTGGCTTTCACTGTAATGCAATGCAATTTACTGTTTATTAGTTCATTACATTAATTAATGGACAGAACATGTATCCTGAGCTGTCAGCTTTGCTAGAACCCTGTTCACTGTGTTTGAACAGGTCAAGTGATTGGTTACTTAATCATTAGGGTTTAAGATTTAGGTCTCCAAATTCTGGATGTCATAAATATTAACTTCATCATTTGTCTTTGTTGATGTGTTTGGAGACTATGGAGAGGTGTAGGCCAGTCTCCTGAGAAGTGTATTTTAAGCATTCCTAATGTTTCAGTATAATGTGTATTTTGGATGTCTAAATTCATCACTAAACTGCCAGACAGTGACTAGATTTCTACTAATTTAAAATATTATATTGTGGAGGTCAAGTTCTTTTCATATCTTGGAACGTCATCCTCCACTGCTCTAGTGACGCAAGGGGTCGCGGAAAGCTTACGATACTTTTAAAACTTGGCTACACTTCAAAATTGTATTTGAATGTAGTTTATAAGCGGCGAACAAACATTTGTCAAATCTCTAGACACAACTTTATACGTCCTTCATATGGCCTCAGAAAAAATATCGGTACATGCAAAGGCAACCGATTTTGCTAGATCGCGTAGCAGTCCAGATCGTAGTCTATGGGTGGTCCATTATGTTCTGCTCTGCACTGAAAATGACTCAGATTCCGTCCGGAAAGGACAGTCACGTGATTATCCGGAAAGTATAAAAAGTAAAAGCACACAGGGTTTCCCGTTAGGAAAATAAATGAAAAGTTTGATATTTGCTTCTAAATATAGGAATGTCCTGTTGCTAATAAAAACTAACAAAATTGTCGGAGAATTTAGCCAACATAATTCAATATTATCATGCATATAAATGACGGCCCGATAGAAATTGGTTGTAAAAGACAAAAGACACAGCGTTATATTTAGGTATCCAAGTGACATCGAAATAAAAAAAATTAATTCAGCACGGAAACAATCATTTTTTCAAAGATACTTTCTTATTGGTTGGAAATGACGTAGTTGTAAAAAATATCTCGCTTGTGATTGGTTAGAGATGATGCAATGTTCTATTACCAGAATAGTATTGCACCACAAGTTCGTGAAATAGCGCAAGAACAGGAATCGTCCTTGTTCACCGCCGAACATCGAAAGAGTTAGAGTGAGAATTCTTTTCTTGCTCCGTTGGTATAGATCCTTTGCAATTTTAATAGCTGATCCAGCGCTGATAATCGGCGCTGATTGGAACTGCCTAACTTCTACGCTTTTAGCGCAACACGGAAGGTTTGAGTGAAGAAACTTACTTCTCTTCAACTCAAGAATGGAAAGTTTCAGTGAAGCAAATACCGACGCTAAGACATGGGCTACAAACCAACGAGAAATCGAGGCCTTGCGAGGTCATTCCCGCGGACTTTCCAAGTCCTTACGACCTCGAGATCCGAAGCGAAAGCGACTGTGTCGCACCCCGAACTCCAGAAATAGAAAACACATTGGCATACGAAGCGGAAATTGGCTTCTTCGACGACAAGACCGTTCCAGGGATGGATCCGTCGAGTGAGCTATTTGATGATCTTGGTAAGTATTGTGTTGCTGAACTTGACGATGACTTATGCAAAGCAAAATACAGTAAGTTAACATAGGACACTATGAGACTACGCCTTGTGAGTACGTTTAAAATGTTGACGTTTCCACGTAAACACTAAAACAGTCAAGCGTTTGTCCGTATAATTTAAGTTGTCAATTTATATGTTTATCGCATGTTTTTACTTGACAGTTGGTCACGACACTCGACAGTCAAGAATATAACTTGGAATATAATTAAAAATCATAAACTAAAACTTAAATATTAAGTCTTCACCTATAGAAGTAGTTTTTTGTTTTATATGTCGATGACAATGTTCGACAGTCGAGAATATTTTGGAATATAATTAAAAATCATGAACTTTTAAAATATTAAGTCTTCACCTGCAGAAGTAGCTTTTTATTCAAATTAAATATAATGTACTTATTTCTTTCTTCAGACATTTTGGATATACTTGATGAAATTGTGGAATCGGATGCAATTCCAGAGAAAGTTGCAACACTAGAAACAGACACAGCAGAAGAGCCCTCTACTGGATTGTACAACCTCAAGAGTGATTCCTGCATGGAGAACTCATTCTTTGAAGAATTTGTAGACCTCCACGACATCAAGCTGTTCCCAGACCTTGCAGGAATGGAATTCGAGATGGCTGAGGAATACTGTGCATTCATGCTTCCAGACATCTGTGTTGATGATGTTCAAGTGACAGAAACGGACTGTGGCAGCACTCAAATGGATTCCCAATCCAATAGCTTGTCAATGGAGTGCGAGATTGCAGAGGTTGTATGCAAAGAACCAGTGGTTTTGGAAGAAGAGGTGACAGTCATTGAAACATCTGAAGCAGTATTGTCGACTGCTCCTTCCCCAGTCAGTGATGTACCAGTTGACATTTTGTCAATTGCTGGCGAAGGTGTTGACAGTGAGGCAGTTGAAGACAATGACAACACCGTCACTGACCTGAAAGAACTCTTTGAGCTTATTTCTCCACCTGATTCAGCTTTTGGTGGGGTCAATTCAGTTGAGGAAATTTCATTTGAGGTTGCGAGCCCAGACTCTATTTCCTCTGAAGAAATTGATGTTGTTGGTTCTCCAAGCACGAAAAGAACTGCCAGTGATCTTGATGAGCCAGTCCAAAAGAAATCCAAAATAGACTGTACTGACAATGACAATAAACTTACACAGAGGCGGATCAAGAACAATATTGCCTCAAGATATTCCAGAGCTTCTCGCAAATCAAGGGAAAAAGAACTGTTTGAGCAAGAGAAAAAGCTTGAAAAAGACAATGATGAACTGAAACAAGAAGTTGAGCGATTGACAAAACTAACTCAAAACCTGAGACAGCTGTTAGTTGAAAAACTCTCAGGGCGATAAAAATTTCAACTCATAACATAAGTTTAATCATTTTGACACTTCAAGTTTGTGAATACTTCATTGACCAATACAATATACAGTAACCATTGTTTTATGATAATTTGAGCATTTATTCAATTTTGCTTTTTACTATACACACTTACAAGAATATCATATCAAGCTGTCTTATTTGTGAAGTACTGCAAGTTATGTCTTCAATATCAGATATAATTGTAAATTGTGAAATGGCACAATAACATGGAAACTATAAATAAAGGGAACTCAATCTTGGGATTTTAAAACAGACACCTCATTTTGAGACTATTATATAACCAAACTATCACGGGTTGCCACAAATCTGGAAAAGGTAGGGAATTCTGCACTTGATCAGGGAAATTCCTGAAATTTGTCAAAAATCAGGGAAAAGTCGGGGAACTGTCGGGTTTTGTACAGTTTATATGCAACTTCGGTGGTATTTTAAATCCACTGAAATTGAATTATTTTTTGGGCAACCCCAGGAGCTTTGTCAGGGGAGGCAACATGTGTGCAAATGGAAAAATTGTTAAAGTCCTGGTGTTTTAGCCGAGAATTTAACACCAAATTTTGGTTCTCAAATCTGGGGGTCTGCTTATACAATGAGTATGAACTTTTGAAAATGGAATCATGGAAAATTAACAGCTCATACAGTAGATACTGTATTTATTGTACAAATGATTCAACTATGACAAGATGATGTAAGCATATGTTCATGATGTCAACATGACAAAAATAAGAAGTTTGTTTGGCCATTAACAGATAAACCAAGTTTTTAGACAACCTCTTTGACAGGGTTCTACCTGGCCTAATACAGAGCGAGAGTACTAGAGTGGGTAGAACCTTGGGAAAGAGGTTGATTTTTAGAGGTTAAATCTGCGAAACTCTTTGCCATATGATTCCCTGAAAGTGTGCCAATAAACTTCAAAAAGGGGGGTCAGCTTAATATTTAACCAGGAATATACTGGCCAACATTATCTTGTTTTTTCTTTAACATGTCCTTTTTAAAAATAAAAGGTGTCCTCGAAAAATTTGTGTTTATTTCGCTTTAGGGGTTTCGACCGAACCACCCCTAGATCCGCCCCAGCAAGAGTTTCTAAACTTACCGACTGTACACCGTAGGCTGGTCAATCTCACCGCAAAAAAACAAAGAAATGTGTCACTTCAACAGCGAGCTCAATATCGTATGAGTATCTGACTGACAATGACGTATACGGCCAGACTTTCTGAATACTTCATGTCGAATAATTGCTGTGTACGCGGAAAAAGTTGTTGCATCAGAATACACAACCAAATACTTTAAATTACAATTGAACAGACAGCTGCATGATGCTGAAACAAAATGCCGCGTTTATAAAGAATTAAAATCGATTATCTTAAAATTTATTACTTTGTAATTGCCAAGCATTGTTCCCTTTAATGAACGTCTTGCAAGGACTTGAAATATGTTGTTTATACAGCAGTCCGGCAGTCGTATGGTCTTTTTCCGCAAAGTATTTGTCAAAAAGGTTAATGAGAAAAGTCAGAATATCTATTTTAAATTCATCATATGAGTGAAATCGGCCTGCTAAAAGAGCAACGAAAACGCTTTAAACAGGTGACGGAACCGAAACTACTCGTCGCTAATACAAGGGCGCCAAGCATTTAAAACAACGTTAAAGAACTGTGTTCATCTAGGCATGCTTTGGTTTGTTTTCGGGTGCCGCGCAATTCACTAGAGAAAGTACAATTTGCGTCAATACTTGTTTTCATTTCTTCAATTTGACCAGAAAACAAGTCAATTAGAGTTACTTGACGTTATTCGAATGATATTTCGCCATTCCGGCATCAGCAGAAACAGATGTAAACAATACCCAAATCACGCCTAGGCGAAACCGGTTCTTTAATTGAGAACTTTGTGTTTTGCACATTTCACAAGCTATTTAATGACAAAGTTACCGGTCTTATTATTGTCCAAATCAAAGACAAGAAGCCACCGCATCTTCACTGTGCAACATACTTAGCTATGCCGACGATTAGCTCAAAAGATGGAAGTTGAAGTGTTATGTGTTTCGCGATGAAGTTTATACAACTGATATTTCGTTAGCAGCAACTATTCCACTCTGGCGGCGAAATGCACAACAAATTAGTTTTTAGTAAATAGTTTTTTAAAATTGTCAGGCCGCGGTACAAATTTTCAGGGGGGTAATTAAGAGGGCCCGTGTGTAAACTTAGTGTAACTTTGAAAACAGCGGTCAAACATCTACATACTAAAGAGCTCATTAAACAATACATCACTTCCGGTGTCACAGCGGATTTGGACCCCCTAACTTGGACCCCCGGTCCAAATCCGCTAGCAGATTTGGACCCCCCTCCGCGGATTTGGATCCCCCAGTATAAGTTCTACAAAGTAACTGTAATAGCTTGAATCTTGCGCTTACAGTAAAAAAAATAGTCCAGACAACTTGCCTTTGAGTTTAAATCAACAAAAATAGATTAGAAGTTGAAACCTGGACCGATGAAATTTCAATTTTTGGGGGATCCAAATCCGTGGATCGGGGTCCAAATCTGCGGATCGGGATCCAAATCCGTGGATCGGGGTCCAAATCTGCGGATCGGGATCCAAATCCGTGGGGGGTCCAAATCCGCTGTTACACCGGGGCAATTAATCACGGCAAGGCAAGCCGAACATTAATAGTTTTATGCAAATTACTCAGTTAGCATCAGCAACTTCGTCAAGCTGGCAGCTCACGAAGTAAAGAATTGCCCTGCAGATAAGGATATCTCAGCTTGAGCATTTCAGTTCTTGTAAAATAAGAAAGTACTATGTATACTTAAAGTCGCTGAGCCTGCAGATCACGATTCCAATCATTTGGCAATAAGATATTGAGCTTTAAAGTCGGAAATTCGTCGTCGTTTCAGTTTCGAAGCACAGAAGTCAATGAATTTGTTGTATAATACAACGGCTGCAGGCATAGTAGAAAAATTGAACACCTTTTCTCTCGAAATAACATTTCTTAAGTCAAATTTGGGTTGAAAAGGTTTATCTGCGAGATCGTTATAAAAAGGTACTAAAATTACTTACATATATGGCGATTATTTCAAATCAATAAAAAAGAAACTCAAAGAAAATTATAAAAAAATAAAGAAGTTTATAAGAATTATTTTGATACCAGCATGAAGAAAATCCGTTAAATATTCGGCGAGATATTGCAAAAAATGTGTTTTAGCGCCTGCTCCGCGAATGACCGAGGCCTTAATTGACCCGAGTGGCTTATTCCTTTTGGTTACCGAAAGGCCTTCAGTCTGATAGACCATAGTCCCCTGATCGCCAAGTTGAAACAAGTCGACACCCCCAACAGTATCATTAATTGGATCATCGATTTTCTCTCAGACAGATTTCAGTGGGTCAAACCTAGTAATGACTCTCTGTCAGTGCTGGGTAGGGTCCCGTCTGGTGTCCCCCAGGGAACCAGATTTGATCCTAGTTGTTCCTGTTTATTATTAACGATCTGTCAGTCCCCAACATTTTAACATGTGGAAATATGTATCCGAAATCATAAGTTAACAAACAAAACACAACAGGCGGTTGATCATGTCAGTGAATGGTTCAAGAAGAATATTTTCAAACTCATTTCAGGAAAGATGAAATAATTCGATTCCCGGTCGGACCAATATTTAGGGTCTTAAAATTACTGAGGAGAAGGTGCTCCATTTACTATAGCATCTGCAAATGATTAGAATTTCGCGTCTTCTCGGATAAGGACTTTAAACCGTAGGCTCTCGGAGACTATTGTCAATTGGGTCGTGAGACCTCTTAGATTCTCCGTCCACCTTGGAGTAGTAAAAGCAATAAAACTACAACAATAAAACAAAACTCATTATTAGCTTTATTCGCTCTCACCTTCCGCAGTTTCCTGAGGCCATTATTGACGGCAACCCAATTGCACGAACAACAAGCGCTAAGTTACTAGGAGTAACTATTAACTCTGGTTTAACTTGGAAGGAATGATCACGATGAACAGCTAGTTAAGAGAAGCTTTCGGAAACTCTATTTTCTAGTAAAGAGCTCGTTACTTAATAATGTGCATGTATTACGAAGTCATCACTAGACTACGCATATCTACTTTTCCATCACTACTTACTCAACTAGAAAGGGTTCAGAAAAGAGCTTGTATCTTCCCTTGTAACCCCCATGCCGAAGCACTAAGTAATGCCTAATTAGTCTCGATAAAGATCACCATAACGCTATTATAAAGAAACTGTTTCAGCCAAAAGCTAAGAATCCTGGAAATTGGCTCCATCAATTGCTCCCAAGTGAAAATAACCAGACACGGCAAATCTTAAAGAACCGTTCCCACCTCAGGGAAAAGGCCTGGTAACGAATTCAAATCCAACATTTTAGGGGTTTGTTTGCGTGAGGAAAAAAAAGCAGTCATCAAAGGGATGTGGAAATCTCTTTCCATCCATGATTATTTTCAGCAACTTTATTATTTAGGTTTTGTAATCCAAAATTTCAAAGTCATATTAGCAAATACGAGGTAGGAGAGTACATGTCAGTAAAACATTGTTACCCGGTTATTACACCTGTGGTAAAATTAGAGATAGGAGAGTATATATTACAGTAAACCATTGTTACCTGGTTATTACATCAGGATAAATTAGAAGCAAGAGAGTACATATCAGTATAACTTTGTTACCCAGATATTGCATCACGGGTAACATTAAAGGTAAGAGAGTACATATCAGTATAACATTGTTAATCGGTTTTTACATCAGGGATAAAATCAGAGGAAGGAGAGTACATATCAGTATAACATTGTTATCCGGTTATTACATAAGCAGTAAAATTAGAGGTAGAAGAGTACATATCAGTATAACATTGTTATCCGGTTATTACATCAAGGGTAAAAGTAGATTTTTTCTCTTTCTCCGTGTGGGCCCATTTCCTTACTAGGGCTATCGCTCAGAAGGAATTTAAATGGGGTATTT
>JANSTR010147853.1:0-11201 GCA_025434805.1 Antipathozoanthus remengesaui | reverse complement strand
AAGAAAGCTGACGTTTCGAGCGCAAGCCCTTCGTCGGAGCATCAGATGCTCTGACAAAGGGCTTGCGCTCAAAACGTCAGCTTTCTTCCAAATTTACGGTGCGGAAAATTGTTTTCGTCAACCCTCGGTTGATTTTATCATACATGTACAGTAGGCCTGACCAATTTAATTTCCTCAAGATTAATTTTGATATCAACATGACGTATCTAAAAAAAAAACAAAAATGAGCATTCACAGTTCAACTGTTGGGCTAAAACTACACAATCATTTAACCTTTAATCTATTTACAAGTACATTATCAAATCGCTCATAAAATTATTTACTGTACAGAACATATCAAAACTTTTGGATCAATGAATCAACAAATCAATGACTCTTTAAACTACACTGTACATGTATGCCCCTTCTCTGCTACTGTAGCTGTCAAACTGAAATTGATCACACCTTGTGAGATAAATATATGATAAACTACATTTTGCTACTTCATAACAACCGAAAAAATGTTCATGTGCTGATGACAGGTTCTGATTTTGTGTTGGTTCTGAAATTAACCAGGTGACAAATTGACCAGCACTTGTAATTTTTTGTCAGGCAAATACCGATACTTGTTGGACATTGTCCAATGGCAATACAGTACATTGTGACTTCATGTAGAACAAATAATTATACAGTACTGATGTACAGGTATTGTATTGCATTTCTTATTGAATATGACATTTATGAATTTACCCCCCAAGAAATGACAAAACAACTGGACTGACCTGTTAGTATTAATGTATGTGCTTTGCCACAACTGGCCTGTACGACTACAAAGTGTTTCAGACTGTCAATAACTGTCGGTACATTACTTCGCTCAGTAGTCCCATTGCCGAGCTGCCCTTTATCATTACGACCTACAATATATATACATGTATATATATAGATGTTATGTTATAGATAATGCAGAAACTTGTATTTACATGTGGATGCTAGAAAAATTAACTTTTTGTCTCACTGACTGTAGACCTACATGGTGGGATTGCTATACAGTAGTGGGAAAAAGTAACGATCTGAAGTCTTGTTTTGTTTTGTCGATTGTTCCATTTGCGAGCTCTCGTCAAGTTTTCCAGAAATTTTGTACCTCCTGCATAATCATATGTTCATGCTTGTCCGAGATCTTGTGCGAGATCTCATGTGTGAAGTTTCATATCAAGAATTATTGAAAACTCATGATCACAAAGCTTGGTTTGAAAAAACAATCTTAGCACATGATCTCAAATTTGCAGAAGCAAAACTTGGTGGCATATGGCTCGACGGAATGCTCGATCAGGTTCATCAACTGTTTAAGAACTCACACTCATAGAAACACCATTTTCAACAAAATCTTCTGTTTAAATCTAAATAAAGTGTTTCTCAATTGTGCCTAGATAAATGTGAAAATCTATATCAAATGAACTGTTGTGCTGTTTACTGTAGTTTGCCGTTTTACGTCTCAGACAAATATTAAATTCGGCTGGAAAACCCAAGACACACTAAACAGACGAAATAAACTGGATGGTTGATCAAGTAAACAAAAATACAGTAGTCAGTAGACGAGTAGTACATGGTGACGGATTCTTGAAGGTCCTGTTCTTTTAGAACGGTCGGTGCCGTCAATCCTGTAGAATCCTTTCTGCAACAAGAAGTCAGGTGCGAGTGTACTGCAAGGATGTTTTTATAGTTGATGGTATTACATGAAAAATTAATGTGATATTCAGAGAATAGTGAACATTGACTATAATTATCTGACAAGTGGGTGCAGTGAACGAGTGAGAGATGTTTTCAACACGAGAAGATAAAGCTTGTATCTCCAAGCAGCCGTGTAATTTTCTGTTCCAGTTCATGACATCAATATATTATAATATTATACAGTATAATTTATATAAAATACAAGCAACGAGGCAGAATGATAAATTATGTTGAAAACTATTAATGTATGTTGGATATACATTGAAGTGAATCTCAAACGATCACTACAGTACAAAACTTTAATACAAGACCACATGTGCGAACGCATCATTTTGATTGGCCTGAAATTTGACGGCTCAATAAGTCTGAGAATACATGTATTGTCACGCATTGGCATATGATTATGTATGCAAGTCGACGAAGCTGCAAGTGATCTTGTCTTATCTTACCATTTTAGCTGTTAGCGCCAGCAAGGGATGTGCACTTTTTTGTCAGTTCAGATGTCCAGCATGGTATTATCTTTTGCAGCTCCAAATTATATCAGCCATGCAGGTAAACTGCAATCCAGCAGACACAACAACTACTAGCCCAATGACCTGTCACGTCACACCAACAAGCTTCAAATCTTGGATGATAACAAAACAACAAATTCTGCATACTGATATCTCGCATAAAATGTGTGTTCTATACACGCATTCTGACATCTATTCATCACTGTCTTTATGCTGGAATGTTTACAGCGAAATAATCTGAATGGATTACCATTTATATGCTGATGGGAAAAAAAAAGATTTTATGCTTGTGAAGGATCGCACTCCTCAAGCTCGATCTTTTGGGCATGCGAGTGTGATCTCATGCCTCTCATTGACAAGCATAATATTTCAGCAGGATTGCTTCAAGCTCGCCAAGATAATTAAACAAAAAGCTGATTTGATTAGTCTCTGCAAGATGTAAACCTGGACAGAACGGTCTAAACGATCAAGAAGTTTTTAACATAAACGGTCATTGCCATTGGGTTTGCTCAACTACGAACTCGTATTATCATCTTCCCATGCAGCGGCTACAGGTTAGTTTGTTTATTTCATTCTCTGAACCCTCAACTTTACATCCAAACAATTTTATTATTTCTATTTTTTGTAATTGCAATAAGAAAGTGCAAACCGGAAAAGCTATCATTTGCCTTAACACAAGACCAGGTACTGTTATACTGCCAACTGTCAGAGCTCAAACAAAGTCTATTTTTGGTTGATAGCTGGCAAGCTTTTGTATCCATTTGCGAGCTTTCGTTTTACTTCCAAACGAGATTTCCTAAATTTATATACGAGTTTTCGTGTGGTATGAGTTTTGACGAGATTTCACACACTTTTATTGCGAGTTTTCATAAATAAAGAACAATACTTATTGGAGATTTCCAAAGAAACCTCGTTATGCCAAGATCTCGCCCATTTACACGGAAAACTCCCGATTCCTCATGAAATCTCAGATCGTTACTTTTTCCCACTACTGTAGGTTTCTCAAGGACAAATTATGTCCGAAAAATGTTTTGGAGAACTGCTTCAGATCTCTTGTCAAGGTGAAGGGGGCTTTCCACGTCATCCTAATGTCTAAAGATAAGGAATTATGAGACAAAATAACGAGAATATGAAATGAGAGGAAGCAAAAGATAAGGAAAGAAGAAATTTAAGGCAAATGCATAAATAGGGGTACACATTGGTTGATGTTGGACAAATTCTTGGGTATAATGTAAGAGTAGACAAGTGACAGTGTACAAGGAGGTTGTTGAGTTAATTGCTAAGGGGGATTCTGAGAGAAAAAAATGAGAAGCAAGTGGAGTTCAACAAGAAATTTGATACAAAACCAGGATATGAATAATATAACCATTAATGATGGGCCAGTGACATGTAGGTTGGTTTCATGTTTGGTTTCCGAGCATTAAGGTTACTGTATACCATGGGTAATGTTAAAGAACTTACATGCACTCAATTTTTTTCCAAAATGTTAAAATTGTATTTAAAAAGAGCTTTAAATTTTCTTCTCCAATAGCTTGATTATTTTGGGAGATAGGACAATGCAACACTTTTACCAGAAGTAAATATTGTTTTTACAGCCGTTCATTTGATTGGCAGCAAGGATAAATTTACAGCACTACTTTAGCAGCACTTTTAATAAAGTGAAGCATGTCAGTTAGATGGCACGACTGATTTTGTATCATTTAAAAATGCATGCATACTAGGGTGTTACCTGCTCTTCCACACTTTATTGTATATTATAAATTGAGGGAGGAATAATAATTATACAGTATATAAAAACGCTCTGTGGTGGGCATGATGTTTCTGGCCTGAGTTGGGGTTTATTCAAATGCAGTTTTCTCAAAACAAGCTTTTTAATGAAGTACACTAGAGTGATAAAATGAGTTCCAACTAAATCAATCTATCACCATAAAATTTGGGAAAACAGTTGAGGAATAAATAACAGCAAAAACTGTGCCAGTGATTTTATAAACTTGTATTAGCTTTTTTATGACCCAAGTTCTGTATTTGTCCACTAAATGTCTTGTAACTTTCTAAAACTAGCCACAAAAGTGACTGACTGCTTCAAATCAAAATTGCCGACATGTACACACTGTGTTGAATTTGGTTACAGTAGTGAGAATGATGGTAGAAAGTGAAATCTGACAGTCAAGTTTGGAACTTGAGAAGGGGAAATGTTAGGTTGGAAACAGCACGATTAACTTCACTCACAAACACTACTCTGTAAAAATAATTTGCATGATCATTTAGAGAATTTAATAAGCTTTCCAGTGACATATACTGTAGGTTTATGGATATTATTTGAACAACAAATATTAATGGAGTTACGGCTGATAAGTAAAAACACCACTCACAGTATACAGTAACTAACCTTAAGAGCAGACAAGGCTTTCAAATTTAACAGACGCTTTGATGAAATAAGAGAATCCAGTAAGCTTGGATACTTGTTATGAAAAAGTGCTGTCTAACTCAAAGGGAGCTGGAGCTCATTTTTGAAACAATTTAGCTGTCAGGTAGGTATGGCTTTAGTTAGTGCTTACCAAAAACCATGGCTGTTCCACTCTCTGTAACCAAAACACTATGACAGGCAGTAGGACCTGATGTAATGAACCGTATTCTAACACCATCCAGAGATGAAATTAAATGAGGCTCCCACAGGTTTGGCCCTCCAACATTGCCTGAGAATAGCAGATGTTAATAATTAATAATCACTGTGTGAAACTTACACCCTAAAAATTCCCTGACTTTAAGCAAAAATTCCCTGACTACTAAATGTTAGTAAATGGAAAGGTGTAGTATGTACTATTAAACCTGAATTTTTTAACAGCAGACGGAAATTTAATGTACTAAAATGCTTATGTATTAGTTTTTGGGTCCAGACACAATATTAAAAACTGCTTTACAGCCCAAGAGTACATGTACAGTAGTCACATGCATTAACTGTCTCACTTGAGCGACTCTCATTGGTAACTATGAAGCTTTCACAAGTCTAATACATTGTATCCATGGACACTCAACTGGAGAATTACTTGAGTACCGAGTTTCCTGTTCTTACATAGTTTAATTTCAGATTACATGTAGATCATCATGTTTCACCTTTGACTATCCCTGGGGTGGATCTAGGATCATGTGAATAAGGATTTGAAGGTGGTTCAATTGCCATTTTTGTCACACAACATTTTCAAATTACCCCAGATTTAACCCTTTCCCTCCTGACTTTTCAAATTAGTAATTTATCAGACTCTATGAAAATTGTCAACTTCTGAATTACATAGAACAATGAACATTTTGAAAGCCTACACTTCGAGACAAACAAAATGAATGGTCACTTTATAGTGTTTTGTCAACTGGTTCAAAAGTTAGGAGTCTTGATTTTTTTTGAAACTGGGTTTAGTAGGGAAAGGGTTAAGATAAAGAACTCATAATAGCAATTATTTACGGGCTGACTACTGCAGTCAGCACTGTAGCTTCATAGTACTTAATGAACTGTATGACACCTTCCTAGCATGAAAACTGTGACTAATCTTCTTTACCTGCTGACTTGGGAGGCTCCTTTCTTCCAATCATATCCCAGTTTGTTCCACCACATATCAACACCGTTCCACTAGGTTCAGGTTTGCTCAGCTAAATAAAACAACAAATTCTTATCAGATAATAACATATTATATCATTTCTTATTAATATCTGAAACCTTGTCACTGCTGCACAATTACAAATTGCATCCGATCAAAACATATCAAATCTGACTGATTCAGAATGTTCAAATCTAAATAATTGTTGTCCTACAAATACTTTATTCACTGGATCTATATTGAACAAGTAAACTTGTGATGTTGTGTTCATAATAAATATATATATTACATTTCTTTTATTTCAACAATATACTGTCCACAAATGACAGAAAAATTACTTTGCAGTTTTGAAAACTGGTTGCACCAAATGAAAAAAACGAGAGCATTATTTCACAATATGAAAATGAAATAAAACCAAACTGAAAATGGAAAATGTTTAATCTCATCAATAAACACCATTCTCACAACCAGCTGGATTACAGTCGTATCCGTCACGAACGTTGACAACTATAAACTATAAAATAAAGTTAACTTCGACAGTTTGGAAATTGTTAGGCTCAAATACATTTTGGTACTTATAGTAAAAGAAACAATTTTACTCTCTATTGCATACATAATCTGAAGTCTTCCAAACAAGTTTCCAGTAATCAAGATTCGTAAACAATACTCGCATAAATTACACTTTTGTACATTGAATGATATTTTCTTTATTTGTATGCAGCCATTATTCGACCAGCTAACACAATATCACATCTGTTTGAACACTGATTTTTTCCCCCGGAATTAACTGAACCAGATTGGTTTTATAACTAATATAATATTTTCCCGAAAAAAACAGTGGTTTCTTTTAGAAGTTCTTGGATATCCGTCTGGGTTCGATATTAAATAACAAATGAACGTGCTGACTATTGTTGGACATGTACTTTCAAGTCCGATGCAAATTAACCAAAATGCAGGTCACATTTATTCAATTAAAATCCCACTGTGCGAAATTTTGGCCAGAGCTGGGTTTTCCCCAACCAAATATGCAATATAAACAAAAGTTCGAAGGAAGGAAGACTTTCTTATAGCCGCCAGAGTCAAGGGCGAACAAATTGTGCTTGTCTTAACCTGTCTTTTGTCACACGCTGTCAAAGTCAAACAAAAATAATGTGATATGGCGCTATTAATGCAGGCAGTTCAGCCAATCACATTTGTTAACTTTTCAAAACTCAATGTTCTTTCACTCAAAAGACAGCAAAACACATCGCCAGTCTTTGATCTGAAAAAAAATAAAGTTGTTTCGCGCCAATGCAATTAAATCAGAAGAAATCTATCAGCTTGGTTTGTGAATGAAATATATTATTTCCACTGTAATGGACGGAAATAAAAATCCCGAATGATGATGATTTCTGCCTTTATGAGATAAAATTATCTTACGAATTGCAATTTCACTGCCATATCTAAGGATTCAAATGAATCAAACCAAAAAATATATGAATTCAGTCACGTCGCAGATTCATGATTGGCGAGTGATTGTGATTTTACATACAAAACGTGCAGCTGCA
The DNA here is from genome assembly GCA_025434805.1 of Antipathozoanthus remengesaui. Lineage (NCBI taxonomy): Eukaryota > Metazoa > Cnidaria > Anthozoa > Zoantharia > Parazoanthidae > Antipathozoanthus > Antipathozoanthus remengesaui. Next base: position 3,845 of record JANSTR010147853.1, on the reverse strand, counting down.
CGGTGGGCCAGATTACATGTTTTTCGCAATCGCTGTTACAAAAAGTGCACCCAACTTCAAAACATAATGGACATCTTATAATCTCTGTTCCGAGTTCGCATCTTTCTAACAGTAACTCGTTTTCTGGATACCTTTCGTTTTCCCTCATTTTTTGTCGCCTGTGAGGTTTCCGCACAAGTCTCTTCTGTTACGGGTTCGTCGGAATCGCGTCTTTTCCCATCCTCTTCACTTCCATTTTCAGATTTTGATTTCTTTGCGTCCGGTTCAGAAGGTTCTTCGTTTTCCTTCCGCTTTTTTGGTGGCATTTCAGAGCGCTAAATCCCCCTTGAGAGCAGATGAAAGCACAAAGAACACTCCACTGCACATGGACACAGCCTTTGACAGCCCCTCACACTGATTTGCAGCAATGAATGGGATGAGGACTGGTAACGAAAACCCTCGATCGCATGCGTTAAACCGGAAGTCAGTTTCCCTATTCAATGCACAATGGCTTCCGGAATAGGCATGAACTGATGAAGTACAACTAGTCCGGTCATTTTAGGCGAAAAATAAGCTCAACCCGGAACAAATTGCAACAGAAGATATCTCAACGGATTTAGACTTAAAATCTATTAATTAATAACATATCAAAAGTCCCTAAAAATCCCAGCACGGCAACATGTCGAAAAACGGGAAATTCTTGGCGCTATTGACGGGACGAATACATCTTTCACGGCATGGAAACGAGGCTGGTCATAAGTAGTTGGAATACTTACTCTAAATACCAAATAAATCATAATTATAGTTCACAATAAAAATGAATCTAAAAATTTGCCTCCTTCTACTCAATCATAGAAGGTTAGGACATCTAGAAATAATTATTTTTTGCGGCGGGAGGCTCTATATTCGTAGTTTGTACTGTAAAAAGGAAATGCACAATGCCAAAACTTCTAACATAAGAATTTAATCTATGCGAGAGAAAAATATTTCTAAAAATTATTAATTTAAAAAAGAGAAAAAAGAAAGGTTTAGGAAACAAATCAAATCTTTTATAAAAGGCCAGACTTGTGGTTCAGCATACTGCATCAGTTTTAGCGGGAATTATCCCGCCAAATAGAGACCAACTCGCCGGCGCTTCAGTTGTCTGAAGAGCACAAATAAAATTTCAGTCGAAGCAACTCGCCGATGTTTTCTTGGTCCTTGATTTTCTCAGGTGAGTGATTTCTATTTCTCGTAATTGCAGTAGTGATATTTTATTATCCAATACTACCGAGCGTGTTTTCGCTAGAATATTTATTGTTGCAATTTATAGGACATGAAATGAACATAAACGAAGAAGACGAACAGGTTCAGCCTTTATTCATCAAGATTCATGCATACGTAATAAAAATTATTCCTCTGAATGGTAACGTATTTATTTTGAATTTCGGTTTAATCTTCCAAAACCTGCTATTTTTTGCACAAGGACCAATACTAATATACACAAATATAAATATATATGTTATAGAGATTTGCGATTCTCATTGTCACGTATATTATTGTCAATTATTTATAGACACATTTACACGTATTCATATGAAATATTTTGTCTCGATATTGTATGCACTTAAGATATGGACTTTATTTCTTGTGGAACAAAGACGTGAATTTAATTTTTTTCAAGACTGGAAGACATGAAAGACATTCATGAAGTCATTTGAATTAAGTTTTTAAATAGAAAGCCAGGGGCCAGTTCAAGAAAGCCGTGTAATTTAGAAGAGTAGCAATAGGTATAATTGTAAACTACAAGAATAAAAGTTTTTAAAATTTACTCCTTATTTGGTTGGTTGGTGTTCTTTGTAGGCGAAACGTAATGAACACAGTGTGTGCAATATATAAAGAGGAAGTTAAAGATAACGGCATAGTACTCACCCAAAAAGGGATTGACAGCTTGAATGAGCCCAGCAAAAAGCGAGGAGATACAATTGTTGTTGTATTTGGCGATGCAGTACACAAGAACTGCCGACGGGATTTTACCCGCCCAGGTAGTGTGACTAAGTCCAAGAGATCACATAAAGAGGGTGAACACACCCAACGCCTGCTTCGTTCACACAATAGTTTACAAGGTCGACATTTTGATTTCAAGACGGACTGCTTTTTTTGCGGATGTCATATTGACGAAGAGGAAGAAAGAAAAAGGTCAAGGATGGTGTTCAGGGCAAGTACGTTAGAGCTGCAGAAATCCCTGCTTATTGCCTGTGAAGAGAGGGGTGATGACTGGGCTGGGGTAGTGCATAGAAGAGTCCTTCATGTCCATGATCTTTCGGCAGCAGATGCCATTTATCATCACGTATGCAGCACTAACTTTAGAACAAAGAAGGAAATGCCAAAACAATTTTCGTCTGACCAGACAAGCGCGAAGAAACGCAGAATTGGACGACCAAAAGACGAAGAAGCCAACGAAGCTTTCCTTAAGGTGGTGCACTATTTACAGGAAACTAACGACGAGCAGATAACTGTTTCCGATTTAGTTAGGAAAATGCGGAGGTCCTAGGTGAAAAACCGTCTCACTTTCTCCCCCACCCCCCGCGCTCACCGCCAAACAGAGAGACTGGGGGTCACCAAAAGTCTCCCAATTTTTCTTTCTCGTCTATAGCTATCGCATCGATTTGGATCATTGTTGGGGGCAATTTTCATCATTTTCTCTATAGAGTTGGTCTCCCAGTGCTTAGAACTATGCTGTTAGGCCAGATTACAATCAATTTTGATGTTAGACAAGGCAGAATTAGCTTTGCCGTCAGAGTCAAATCAACTTATTCGTTTTTTTTGCTAGTAGCAATTAAACAAAGAAAGTGTTATGCTTGATTGCCAGAAATGTGCCAGAATGCCGTGTTGAATAAATAAATTGTCACTCTTATATAGGGTAATTTGTATGCATCTGTGGCATCGGTGTATGGCTGTATGTCGCAGTTAAGTACATTTCATAAAAAGCTGAGGCTAGGACACGGATTTTGATGTATTTCTGCCCTTTTTCCTTAGTTTCTGTGGAATAAATAAATAATTACAACAGAGCAGTATGTTTTTGATGCTTTTATTCACGCTTTGCGTGAACACAAGACATGAAAAGCTGCATTTCCGGTTCTAGCCTCGTTTTCATGTTACATTCAGAGAGCTCCTCAATATTTCACTAAATTTCACAATGTTGCCGTGCTCAGATTTTTGGGGACTTTGATATGTTCAATAACTCATCATTTCCGAAATATTTTTGAAGAGAAAGCTCTGTTGCAATTAGTTTCGGGTCAGTCTGCAAAATGACTGGACTATTTGGTCCGCAGAAGCGTATGCATTCTTGAAGCTAACAATTGTTTAATAAAAGAAAAAGAGATTGCAGGGAAAAGAACTAGCTGGCAGCTACTGCAGCTGCAGACCTTAATACCGACCAGAATAATATCTAAAATTCCCACGTTGAAACCTCCCCGGTTATAGACATGCTTATATATAAATATATTAGCTAATCTATCTGCTAATATTAATCAGTAATATTTCAGACATAAACACACCCGGATATAAACCCCCGGGTATAATCCTTCCTCCCCTACACTGCTACATGTAGGACCATCTAATGTATAAGTGCGCCCCTCGTTTCTTTACCAACAACAAAATATAATGGCGTGTTATTATTTCAGTTATCAGATACGTAGTGTCTGCATGTTCCAAAACATTTTTTCTGTTCAAAAGCCCCTCCACCGGCCTCCCGTTTATAAGCTCACTCCAAACCCCTCGCGGACTCGTACACTGAAGTCCAGGACTTTAACCCTTAAACGTCAGTATGGGGGGGGGGGGGGGGGGGTTGGGCCCCCCAAAGGTTTTTGGGTAAAAAAATTTAG
>JANSTR010147842.1:0-11201 GCA_025434805.1 Antipathozoanthus remengesaui | reverse complement strand
ACACAATCCAACAGAAATCACGATTTCCAGCCGTGAGGCAGGGGTGCATCGCAGTTTTGACAATGGTAATTTAATTACACGTTTTGCTCCCCTTCTTCAAACTTTTCCTGCAATTTTCCTAACCGAAAGCAAATTCAGTCCCTACTCTTCGCTTATTCCCTGAACTGAACGCCCGTTTACACTAGCAATTTTTGATGCAATTTTGGTTGCGAATTCCATCGTAATTTTACTTGAACTCGCTTTGTAACTTAAAATAGCATATTTAAACCATCTGCTTTTTCAGAACGAACATTATTAAAATGTTTCGAACTTCCCAAAACTTGATGCAACTTGTCCGAGACAAAATTGCAATGGAAATTGTAACAAAAATTGCATCAAAAATAGCTAGTGTAAACGGGCCTTGACATTCCCAGATTTGTGGCAACTCTGTTTTGGCCATTGAATAAGATGCAGTCAAAAAATCTAATGATTCTTTCCCTCACATACCGTAAAACCTCAAAAATATTCCCATGGGCTTTTTCTCTTTTTAAGGCCCTTGCTTGTGCTTGTTATCGACGGATGGTCTAATTTCTGAGATGGCAGGCTTTCTTTTCGAGTCTACTTTTACAAAGTATGCAGGGCGGGGCTTATTTTCGAAATAATTGACGTAAAATCCATGATTATTGAGTGCTGTACCAGGGACCGCGGAACAATTTTTAGATTGGGTGGGCGCTACCGCGAGTGGCGGAGGCACAAGTTTCCTATAGGGAGGTCTAGGGGTACGCTCCCCCGGAAAATTTTGAAACTCTGAGATTCTAGAATTGCTACAAATGCATTTAAAATTGGTAACCACAAACAAAACAAGCGAGTTTTTTTCTAAACATTTTCTCTTAAAATTTAATACGGACATTTTAGGAGCACACGCGGCAAAATTATTGAGGGGGCACGAGTGTCCACCCCCACCCCCTGCTTTGCCGTTCCTGTGTACTTCAGAGAACTATTACAATATAAAATTCAACGTTAAATTTAAAAATAACACAAAAAAAGAACGTTGGTCTGGTCGACAGAATGATTAAAAGCCGCTGATATTATATATGATAAAAACCATCAGCCACTGTCCGTTTGTTTAACTGAATTGTCTGTCGTTCTTTTCGGCCAATACCTAAAGTCCATGCCGTATCTTTTCAATCTGGGTTTCTTTTCCAGCCTATTTTTGCAAACTCAGAAGCGGGACGTCTTTCCGAGATGGGCTTCTCTTCAAGATTAAGCCCATTGGGCTTGTTTTCCAGGTCTTCCGGTATTCTTAATGATGAAATGGTTTAACGGCCTCCTTGGCATAGAGGAAGCAACGATCTTCCATGAACTCTTCTTCCACCCTTCCCACTAACAAGAGGATTAATGCCTCTAAGAGTATATCAACAAAATCTTCACTTTTTGTAGTTTGTGTTCCTTTTCGGGAGAACAGAGCCCCGATAACAATCTCTTTTTTGCGAGGACCAACGAGAAAAACAGGCAAGTGCTCTAGAAGGGTTCCCACTCATAGGCCAGATAAAAATTCCCCGACTTTTCCCTGACTTTTCAATGACCAAAACCTATTTTTCACTGACCCTCTAGTTAGAAAATGGATGAAAATTGGTATTTACCTTTCCGAAATCCAAGATGGCGGGTTTGCCTAAAAATGACTTGTGACTTATTTATCCCCAGGCCTTCATAAAAAAATTGCCCCTACATTTGTTTGAGCTAGCTCTCGTTTTGCCGAAAGTACAAATGCTGTCTGCGAACCCGCAAACACACTTTGGATATTTCTTGAGACAACTATTTTCTAAGCAAGAAGAGTAAGCAATGACAAAACTTCATACAAAATTCCCTGACTTTTCACTGACCGCTTAACAAAACAAAATGGATTTTCCCTGACTCAAATCAAAATTCCCTGACTTTTCCCTGACCTTGAAGAAAATTAATTTTTCCCTGACTTTTCCCTGACCCGTGGGAACCCTGTCTAGTAATTTCATTTCGTTTTCCAAACTTATGTAGAAGTTGTTGCGATCCCCAGTTACTCGACTCGCACTTGTCATGTCAAAGCATTAAAACGGAAATGGTTGCTATGGAGATTCAAATGTCTGCTTTCACGCGCTCCTGAAAGCCAGCTCCAAACTTCCGTGACGAGAAAGAGAAAGAAATATAAACCTGTAACAGGACATGGGACAAGCTAGCATCACGGCTCCTTTGTCACTTTCTTTGCTCAGTAGTTCATTTCCGTATGCTTTCCAGCTTATGCATCTCACACTTAAGAGCCATGATTATAAAGTGTAAATCTGGTTTGACCGGCTTTCAACCAGCCTGGGTAAGCAGACGCCTAAAATTTATTTTCTCTGGAAGCCTAAATCAGCCCCAGCTGGAGAAAAGGCGTCTGCTTTCGCAGGCTAGTCTTCATCACAGATAGTTACATACCGCCAGGGTAAAACATCCTCCTCCAATCTAGTTTAGTTAACCCTCGAACGTCCAGGAGGTTCATGACGTCATTTATGCGAAATTAATAATACAAATCAGAGTTTGAATATGAAAACTAATTTTTTGACAAAATTTATTCTAAATTGTTCTTTTCCACTCTTAATTATATTCCTATTTCGGCTGTAACTAGAGTTTTAAAACTGTTTTTCCGTTTTCTTGATACTAATTTCTAGAAAATTTGTTGTAGTTTTCCTGAAAGTAAAATGTTTGAATATCCAAAATGGTGGACATATTGTGAAACGGCTGTTGCCATAGAAAGAGTTCCTAATTAAGACTTGGAATAAAAAATAGCATGGTTGTTCGAGATATTCGAAGTCGGGTTATATTCGACTGAAGAGTGATGTTTGGCCCGCAATACATCGAAAATGCTCTGATCTCATTTAAAACTTTGGAAAGCTGCACGATCTGGCTGAAAAACATTTCCCAACTGTCCTCTCCCTCGTCCTGAAAAAACCAAAATATTTGTTGCGTTAGTAATAAAATGCGTAGAACCGGGTGATGCAGTAGACCAAAACTTGGTCAAGTGGTTAAAACATTAAGGCAATAGTAATTCAGTCAAATGAATTAAGAACCAAGTTCAGTTAAACAGCGCGCAACAAGTTTGTGAAACTTACTAAACTAAGTGCAGCACAAACCGCTTGCGAAGTTTAAGAAAAACTTAAAGATACACATAGAACGTATCGATCGATTTTTACTTACTGAATTTTATATTAAATTTTTGTTCTTAGTCAAATTCTTAGTTTTACGTATATGAAAAAATTGTAATTACATAATTAACATGATTACAGTGGGCCCGTGTACAACCGCTGACAAGTTGCGGAGAAGACGGCCACACTTGAAAATTATAACAATTTTAATTATAATTCCGGCAAAGGTCAGCGGTAGTCCTTTCATATCCTTTTGTACAGTTTTGATTATAGTTATACTGAAATCATAGCAGCTTATGCAAACTGGCACACCTCTAGCGAATTTCTATGTGGATATCAGTAATTTTGAAGAGATAGTGCAACTGTTCAGGGTTCTCCCAAATGAGGAATAGTAGGAGGAGATAAAACTGAAGTAGGGGAAGAAGTTCAAGCCAAAGTAATGGGGCATTTTGAAAATCACTACATATCCCGTTTTTTCTGAGCACTTTAATGGACAAAAGGAATCTAAACTATTCTTTCAAGCAACCTTACTCCTTACTTTATTTACGATTTAAGAGCATTGGCGTGTTGCAACAACCTCAGTTTTGTATGTTTGTTTTTTGAGTTACAGAAAACAAATGATGCCAGCTACAATATATTCGTTTGCCTCACAAGATATAAAAGCCTTTTGCTCTTCTGTGTATATACTGGATGTACCAAAAAAAGATATAAAACTTGTAGCCGGCGTAATATAGTTTAGTACACGGAGAAAATTGCCGGTCGCCGGCCCTTCTAGAGAACCCTGAAACGGCGATTTGCATGCCTACAGACAACGATATATTTTCGCTGACTGTCATACACACACGCATTTTCAGAATCATAACAGCAGATAGTCAAGTGCTCTAAAGTCACTAAATGACAGTCAAAAAAAGTATCAACAGGCAAATACACCTACCAACATTCTCACTAATAAACTCTGCCATATTGTTTTCAACAGTGACCTTCACGACAGGCGCTGCTTGCAATCCGTATGATTCCAACTGAGCGATAAATTTCGAAGCAGTTTGAACCATCTGCAATTACAAAAAGAATATTTTCCTTCACAATTCAGCAATAATATATTCTACTGTAAACAAACAATACATCGTTTGCATCAGGAGAGGATCGTGACAACTACGACCAAACCACGTTGGGTCTGGGCACTTGGAAAGGTGTCGGTAGGATATTGATAAGGTGTCAACTGGGTATTGGCAAGGCGTCAGTAGGATGTTAATAAGGTGTTAACTGAGTATTGGCAAGGTGCCGGTAGGATATTGATAAGGTGTTAACAGGGCATTGGTAAGGTGTCAGCATGACATGGTCAAAGGATCGACACGGCAACATATTACGATTAACATACGATTACAAAAAGAATACTTTCCTTCACAATTCAGCAATAATATATTCTACTGTAAACGAACAATACATCGTTTGCATCAGGAGAGGATCGTGACAACTACAGACAATCATGGTTGGGTCTGAGCACTTGGAATGGTGTCGGCAGGATATTGATAAGGTGTTAACTGGGTATTGGCAAGGAGTCAGTAGGATATTGATAAGGTGTTAATTGAGTATTGGCAAGGTGCCGGTAGGATACTGATAAGGTGTTAACAGGGCATTGGTAAGGTGTCAGCATTACATGGTCAAAGGATCAACACGGCAACTTCACGGGGTAGGGCACGGGAACCAGAAAGAATCACCTTCTAACTTAGTATCTCAGTTTTCTCACATTTCTCCTACAGAGGTCAGACCCTAGGGATAAGCCAGGAAATGAGCAGTTTACCACGTGTTAGGAGTTAACCAGTCAGCTCGTGCTTTCCATCCCACAAGGCATTACGATACTAGTGACAACAGCTGTTGTTTGTTTATTTCTTTGAGGAAACAAATTCGTTAAAACAGAATAAAAACAGACAAGTTTTGGTTATTAGATTCAATAAAGGAGTTGCTTACCAGCCCTTTTACAAACCTAGCTGATAAATACATTTATAGATGACGAATTTCCAATGTATTAAGAACACTTTGACAACCGACTAGTGACGCTTTAAACAGCAGCCATTTTGAGAACCCTATTAGTGCACAAAGTCTTGTGGGATGGTGCCATATGATCACTTCAGTCTGGCGCTCCATGCGGGAAGAAGCCAGTCATCCGAAAGTCGAGGAAATGTTACGTATATCACTCACCCTTTGTGCAACGATAAATTCTTGCACATTATTGCGGTTGAGAATATTGCTTGCTGCGTCTAACACCCTCTGAAAACAAATGTAAAACAGACTAAATCTACGAATTTACTGGAAAACGTCGGTTAAGTCAGCTAGCACATCTCCACTATAAGGAACTCCACGTACGAAAGTAAAGCTCACTAATAGGCCAAGAATGTCGATAAAACTAAACCTGGATTTCTCAAACACCAGACACTTGAAATCTCAGAGTGAAGACCGGTGCGCGCTGTTTGTATGAAACTCAAGGCTACCCGAATCTCTTCGGCACTAAACACTTTGCCATCTCTATGAAAATGAGTGAAATTCATTGTTGGCTGTAAATGTCAATTAACTCTACCTGAATCTCTTTGTCACCAGACACCTTGTCATCTCTATAAACGCGAGTGAAGTTCACTAATTGACTAATAATGTCAGTAGCGATGGTGATATCTCCTGCCATTATAGCGTGTTCCTTGTTGGGCGTGGTGACATTCACTAAATCTTCCATTAGAGAGATCACCATTTGCTGGACCTGATCCTGGTTATGTGGCAGCTCGGAAGATGATGAAGCGTCTAATATGATGGAAAACTGAAAGGAAAGTGACTGACATTATTAACATTCGATATATTTCATATCTTTATGTTTGGGTTGGCAAAACTAAAATCTTGTAGAGATTAATAAAGGGGTAAAAGGGATTTACCATTTATATTTGTAGAGATTACTGAAGGGGTAAAGGGATCTGCCATATATATTTGTAGAGATTGCTGAAGGGGTAAAGGGATTTACCATTTATATTTGTAGAGATTACTGAAGTGGTAAAAGGGATTTACCAATTATGTTTGTAGAGGTTACTGAAGTGGTGAAAGGGATTTATCATTTATATTTCTAGAGATTACTGAAGGGGTAAAAGGGATTAACCAATTATGTTTGTAGAGATTTACTGAAGTGGTAAAGGGGATTTACCATTTATGCTTGCAGGGATTACTGAAAGGGTAAAGGGATTTATCATTTGTTGTAGAGGCTAATGAAGGGGTAAACGGGATTTACCATTTACGTTTAAACTGGCAAATGTGATTTGGACTAATGGGGATTAATTGGCTACCGTTACTGAGAAAATTCCTTCTTGGGAGTTTAGTTTAAAATAATCCAAATGGAAATGGAAGAACTAAGATAGTTCAACTTGGACTAGAATATTTAAGCATTATGGTTATAAAACACGTCGAGGGCCTTGTTGATGTCGTGGCCTTCCTTTAAACAAGAAGTTCTGGGATAAAAAGAGACTGGTCAGGCCATTGTTCGGTTAATTCACCAATCAGCCACAGTCGAGTGAACAACTCTGTAACAGCTTTGTAACATGCGATGTTATAATTATATGGAAGACAAATTTGAAAGCAATTGCGTAACAGAACAAGAAATACTAGTTGCGATAAAACTGTTTATATGGGGCATTACTAAAATCTACACATTGTGACGCGGTCTCCCTGTCAAGGGTTCTCTATTTTTAAAAGCTTTATTATTTTTATCAGTGTTATTATTATTATTATCATTACATCATCATCAGTATTCATATAGCTAAACAACATTAGTATTATCATTATTGTGTGTTCTGAGGTGTGTTACAAGCATCATTTTTACCGCAAAACAGGTATCGACGGTGTGTAAGCTGCAAATAACAAACAAACTGCATATCTATTTGTGCTGTATCTTTACTAATGTCAATTGAAACAAAATCAGAAATCCGGAACGAGACTTTTCAGCCCTCTTCTGCCAATATACGGTTGTCGAAACTCACCTTGTCCTTAACGGCGAGGAAGTCGTCAGTGTGACAATCGGTATAATCTGGCCATCCCCACAACCCGTTTGCTGAGCAGTTTCTCTTAGCAAAACCTTGGCAAAACAATCGGAACCAAATGTGAGGAAGATAGTAGAACATTGATATGAAGCCCAGGCAGATATCTGCTGGTTGATCTGCACTAGCGGTGAGGCACTGATATGAAAAAGATATCTACTAGTTGATCTGCACTAGTGGTGAGGAAGACAGTAAAACACTGATATGAAAAAGATATCTACTGGTTGATCTGCACTGATCACTCAAATAGCGAATAAATCACAGCTGAATAGAGTTTTACCTGAGAACTCTAAAAAACGAAAACTTCCATTCGTAGTTACTAAAGATAAAAACTGTTTCCTAGGTTTACGAACAACTTTCAATTGAATAAACACCTACATGTCCCTGAAATAAAACAAATCAGTAACGGATCATCAGTAGAATACCTAAAATGTGTACAGTTATGCAATTCCCTCCCTTCAATGCGGCCTACATGTACTAAAGGTTTATAAGTAGTTGAATATTTCTTTCTTTATGGCTCTAAACAATATACATCAAGAGACCTAAGTACGCCCCTGGCGCGGAAATTACCTCTTGCTCCCCTAGGGCATAACTCAATATCAACACTTCCAAAGGTGGTATCTCTCCATGTGACGTTGAGAAACTCTGACTGGCATGCTGAAAATATGAATAAAAAGGTATAAGAATCAGTTAAAGTTTGCTCAGGCGCAATGTTTCTATTATCTTGATAATTTCAGACTCCAATTATTCTTATTTTGTTTCATTTGTTGTGTTTCCGTGGCTGTGACTGAAGTGCCTTGATACTTCCAAAATAGCGCTTGTGCAATGGCCAAAATACTTCGACAAAGCCGGTCACCATTACAGTAAAGTGCATTCATAAACTGACTAGGATTGTACGAATCATCAGCAACAATTACTATCCACTAACTGATTCTGTGTTGAACCCGGTCACCATTAGAGTAAAGTACATTCACAAGACAATGATTGTAAGATTTAATAGCAACAATTACTATTCACTAACGGATTCTGTGTTGAACCCGTTCACCATTACAGTAAAGTACATTCATAATACAAGGATTGTAATCAATAGCAACAATTACTATCCTCTAACTGATTCTGTGTTGAACCCGTTCACCATTACAGTAAAGTACATTCATAAAACAAGGATTGTAAGATTCAATAGCATCAATTACTATCCACTAACTGATTCTGTGTTGAACCCGTTCACCATTACAGTAAAGCACATTCACAAAACAATGATTGTAGGATTCACTAGCAACAATTACTATCCTCTAACTGATTCTGTGTTGAACCTTGTACTTAGTTTGTTTGTTGGATTTGTGAACCATCATACTGCTTCACTACTCGGCAAAATACAAACAAGTAACAGCTGACATCCTGGAGGAGATCAGGAATTCTAAGAAAGTCAAACTGTCTTGAACAAAGGCACGGAACAATGCCCAGGTCCTAGGGTGTTTTATCTATTTTTCTTTATTTTTCTTTATTTTTCTTTAATTTTTGACATAGCTTGGATAGTTATGTGCAATGCTCCAAAACATTATTATTATTATTATTATTATTATTATTATCATTTTTATTACTATTATTATCATTATTATCATTATTATTATTATTGTTATTATCATCATCATTATCATTATTATTACCATTACCATTATCATTATCATTATTATTAATTATTATTATAGTGTAGTGGCGCTATGTGTATATTGCCATGATGAGAACAGAACAGCAATAATAAAACAAACTTAGCAAAGAGAAGTGCCAAACATTTCGCCCGAGCCACTAACCTGCCGCGCCTTTCAGTGAATACTTGTACCGATCCACCGCCACACGACCAATGTGAGACTCTTTCACCTCCTCGTCGATCGCTTTCTTGACTGCTTTGCTTGAGATGTTCTTAGTCTTAATAAGTACGTCGGCTTTCACTGACCCCGGACTACAAGTACAGATTGAAGCGGTATCAATTCAATATACGTGACAACAACATTGCAGTTATGATTTAATCTCACACCTCCAGTAAGGCCAAAGGCCCGAAGATAAAGAGGAAGTTCCAGTATAAAAGGGACTGACCAGGCCATTCTTCGCTTCAGTCGCCAACTGGCCACTGTGGAGTGAGCTACTCTGTCACAGCTGTGTGACATTTGATGTCATAGGCGCGCAATTTTAAAATTAACAACATGGAAGATAAATGTGAAAGCTGAAGCACACTTGTAAGACCAACAAATACAAGTTGTACCAAAAGGATTTGTAGCTTCCTTCTGTTTCCTTTCCTCGCGTTTATTTGGTTACCGTCTTCAATATTTAGAGTCTAGTGAAGACGTCTGCAATACGTGCCTGTTTCGTTTACTGTTCAGTGTATTTTGAATTTCAAATTTACATTTCCAAGATGAGAAAAGAGGGAGGAGCTATCCCTTTTATAATCGAACTTCCGGTTGAGTAAGTACCTCGAGTCTCAAGCCAGGCAATCAGACTTTTATTACGTGTTAGGAGTCAACCAATCAGCACGTGCTGTGCTTGCTGTACTGAAAAGCCCATCCCACAACGCGACACGAGGTTAGTGACGAACGTTTATCACGTGTTAGGAGTTAACCATTCAGCGTGTGCTGTCTTACCTGGTCTAAAGGCACCATCCTACAAGGCTTCACTGAATTAGTGACGGACGTTTATCACGTGTTAGGAGTTATCCAATCAGCGTGTGCTGTCTTACCTGCTCTAAAGATACCATCCTACAAGGCTTCACTAGATTAGTGACGGACGTGTATCACGTGTTAGGAGTTAGCCAATCAGCGTGTGCTGTTTAACCTGATCTACAGCCACCATCTCACAAGGCGTCACGTGATTAGTGACAAGAGATTTTGTTTGCCCGTTTCTTTGAAAAACAAATTCGGTAAAATAAAATGTAAAATAGACATTATAGTATTTCTAGCGCAACGCGCAACTGCCGATCATATTGGACAACCTTGATGCAAGACGTTCGATTGTTTTGAGCGCTTTTTTATTTTGGGGAATTGTTAAATGTAGGGGGTTAGAAATTCCCTCTTCAAAACCTGTTTCTTCTTGTAATTAACGCCATCAAAGTTTAAGCTAGGAAATGTTTTTGGGGTTATTACATTTAGCGTTTGTAATAGTTATCGACATATTGCGAACGTCTCCATTTCCTGGTTCATTGCCCGCAAAATCCAGGGATTAAGCGTGTAGTAATGGAGAATAAGATTGCAGTAAATTATGCTGCCTGTTCAAAGAAGAGTTGCATGTGGGATTAAGCGTGTAGTAATGGCAAATGAGATTTCAGTAGATTATACTCCCTGTTCAAAGAAGATTTGCACGTGTATCTCAGTCGGTTAGAGGGGCCCACGGAGCGGGAGGTCCCGAGTTCCATTCTTTTTGATCACAATACCTATTCCGACTTCTCTCAGCTTTGTGCAGTTTAAGCTTTATATATAGCTTTAAAATGGAGCTGTGGCAGAGTGAGGATGTAAATGGTGCATGGACGGCGTCCATTAATACCAGCCTTGGAGCAGAAGGACATATTTACCGCCGTCACGAAATACCTTTTTCGTAGCCAGACCGAAAGTGACTGTGGACTATGTCAAAAACCTATGCGTTGAACGACTTCGACCAAGGTTAAGCATTCAACCAAGGTAATTAACATGCTAAACCCAGTAAGCATTTGACCAAGGCAGTCAACAATCTAGTTAACCTTTCAGTATTCAACCAAGGTAATTAACAATCCCCGTTCAACATTCAACCAAAGCAATTACCAAACCCACTTTTAAAAGCATTCAACCAAGGCAATTAACAGACCCAGTTAAGCAGTCAACATTCAATCAAGGCTATTTAAACATTTACAAGGAAAATAGAACAAGTATGAGCCTGAACACTACCTTCTATAAATGTGTAAGTTTAAACTTTCCTTGAATTAAAATTATCAAGCTGTAGCAAGCTTTCAACTACTACTGTAGTCTTGTTCACG
>JANSTR010147831.1:0-11202 GCA_025434805.1 Antipathozoanthus remengesaui | reverse complement strand
GATAGGACACTCAAAATGGGGATGAAACTCAAGGCGGTTAGGATACTCAAGGTGGGTAGGACACTCGTGGTGACTAGGGCACTCAAAGTGGGGTTGACACTGAAGATGGGTTGGACACTAAGAGTAGGTAGGATACTCAATTTGGGGAGGACACTCAAAATGGGGATGACACTCAAGGACGGTAGGACACTCAAGATGGATAGGACACTCAAGGTAAGTAGGACACTCATAGCGTTTAGGACACTCAAAATGGGGATGACATTCAACGAAGGTAGGACACTCAACTTGGGTAGGTCACTCAAGGTGGGTAAGACAATCAAGGTGGAAAGGACACTCAAGGTGAGTAGGACACTCATGGAAGGTAGGACACTCCAGATGGAAATGACACTCAACATGGGTAGGACACTCAAGGTGGTTAGGACACTCAAGGTAGGTAAGACATTCAAGGTGGCTAGCACACTCATTGTGGGTAGTACACTCATGGTGGATAGGATATTCATGGTGGGTAGGACACTCAAGGTGGCTAAGACACTCACTGATGGGTAGGACTCTCAACGTAGGTAGGACACTCAAGGTGGGCAGGAACTCTAAAGTTGGTAGGACACTCAAATTGGCTAGGGCACTCATGGTTGGCAGGACACTCATGGTGTGTTGGAAAGCCGAAGTGGGTAGGACACTCAATATGGGTAGGACACACAAGGAGGGTAGGACATTCAAGGTGGGTAGGACACTGAACCTGGTTAAGACACCATAGGTGAGTAGGTGACTGAATGTTGATAGGACACTCAAAGTGGGGATGACACTCAAGGCGGGTAGGATACTCAAGGTGGGTAGGGCACTCATGGTGGCTAGGGAACTCAAGGTTGGGTTAACACTGAAGATGGGGTGGACACTAAGGGTTGGTAGGATACTCAAGGTGGGGAGGACACTCAAAATGGGGATGACACGCAAGGAGGGTAGGACACTCAAAGTGGATAGGACACTCAAGGTGAGTAGGACACTCATATTGTTTAGGACACTCAAAATGGGGATGACATTAAAGGAGAGTAGGACACCCAAGTTGGGTAGGACACGCAAGGTGGGTAGGACACTCAAGGTGGGAAGGACACTCATGAAGGGTGGGACACTCGAGGTAAAAATGACACTCTACATGAGTAGGACACTCAAGGTTGGTAGGACACTGAAATTTGGTGGGACACTCAAAACGGGGATGACACTCGAGGTGCGGAGGATACCCAGGGTGGGTAGGACACTGAAGTTGGTAAGACATTCAAGGTGGGTAGGACACTCATTGTGGGTAGGACATTCATGGTGGATAGGACACTCATGGTGGGTAGGACACTCATGGAGGGTAGGACTTTCGAGGTGGAAATGACACTCAACATGGGTAGGACATTCAAGGTGGGTAGGACACTCAACACTTTTAAAACGTGGATGACACTCAATTTGCGGAGGACACTCAAGATGGGTAAGGTAAGGTGGGTAGGACACTCATGGTGGGTAGGACACTCAAGGAGGGTAGAACACTCCAATTGCGTAGGACACTCAAGGTGCTTAGGACACTAAATTGGGGTTGGACACATATGGTTAGTAGGACACTCATGGTGGTTAGGACACTAAAGTGGGTAAGACATTCAAAGTATGTAGGAAAGTCAGGTTGGATCTGATTGTCAAGATGGCAAGCACACTCAGGGTGGTTAGGACACTCAAGGTGGGTAATAATCTCATGGTGGCTAGGGCACTCAAGTTGGGGTTGACACTGAAAGTAGGTTGGACACTAAAGGTGGGTGGGATACTCAAGGTGGGGAGAACACTCAAAATGGGGATAAAAATCAATGAGGGTAGAACACTCAAAGTGGTTACGACACTCAGGGTGAGTAGGACACTCAATGTGGTTAGGACAGTCAATGTGGTTAGGACACTCAAAATGGGGATGACACTCAAGGAAGGTAGGAAACTCAAAGTTCGGTAGGACTTTCAAGGTGGGTAGGACACTCAAAGTGGGTAGGACACTCATGGTGGATAAAACCTCAAGGTGGGTGAGAAAACCAAAATGCGGATAACACTCAAGGAAGGTAGGACACTCAAGGTGCGTAGAACACTCAAATTGGGTAGAACACTCATGGTGGATAGCACACTCGAGGTGGGGATGACACTCAACGTGGGTAGTACAGTCTAGGTCGGGAGGACACTGAAGGTTGATAGGACACTCAAATTGGGTAGGACTCTGAAGGTGGGTAGGAATCTCAAGTTGGTTAGGACACTCAGGCCTGGTAGGACAATATTGGTTGGTGGGACACACAGGGTAGGTAGGACACTGAAGGTGGGAAGGAAAGCCGAAGTGGGTGGGACATTTAATATGGGTAGGACACTCAAGGTGGTTAGAACACGGAAGATGGGTAGCACACTGAAGGTGGGTAGCACACTCAAGGTGGGTAGGACACTTAACCTAGTTAGGACACTCTAGGTGGGTAGGTGACTGAATGTGAGTAGGACACTAAAAGTGGGGATAGCACTCAAGGTGGGTAGGACACTCAAGGTGCGAAGGACACTCAACGTGGGTAAGACACTCAAAGTGGGTAACACATTCAAGGTGGGTAGCACACTCATGGTGGGTAGGACACTCATTGTGGGTAGGACACTCGAGGTGGGAATGACACTCAACGTGGGTAGGACACTCAAGGTGGGTAGGACACTCAAATTCGGTAAGACACTCAAAACGGGGATGACACTCAAGGAGGCTAGGACACTCCAGGTGGGTACGACTATCAAGGAAGTTAGGACACTCAAGGTGGGTAGAACACTCATGGTGGGTAGGACACTCGAGGTGGGAATGACCCTCAAGGTGGGTAGGACACTCAAGGTGGGTGGGACTCTCATGGTGGCTAAGGCACTCAAGGTAGGGTAGACACTGAAGATGGGTTAGACACTAAGGGTGGGTACGTAACTCAATGTGGATAGGACACTCAAATTGGCGATGACACTCAAGGAAGGTAGGACACTCAAGGCGGTTAGGAGACTCAAGGAGGGTGGGAAACTCAAGGTGGGTAGGACACTCTTGGTGGGTAGGACACTCGAAGTGCGGATGACACTAAACGTAGGTAGTACACTCAAGGTGGGTACAACACTCACGGTGGGTAGGACACTCAAGTTGGCTAGGACACTCATGGTTGCTAGGAGACTCCTGGTGGGTAGGACACCAAGGGTAGGTAGGACACTCAAGGTGGGGATGAAGCCCAAAGTGGGTAGGACACTCAAATTGGGTAGGACACTGAAGGTAGGTAAGACACTCAAGGTGGGAGGACACTCAACCTGGTTAGGACACACTAGGTGGGTAGGTACCGAATGTGGGTAGGACACTCAAAGTGGGGATGACACGCAAGGCGGTTAGGACACTCAAGGTGCAGAGGAAATTCAAGGTGCGTAGGACATTCAAGGTGGGTAAGACAATCAAGGTGGGTAGCACCCTCATTGTGGGTAGGACACCCATGGTGGGTATGACACTCGAGGAGGGGATGACCCTCAAGTTGGGAAGAACACTCAAGGTGAGGAGGACACTCAACGTGGGTAGGACTCTGATGGTGGCAAGGGCACTCAAGATGGGGTTGACACTGAAGATGGGTTGGACACTAAGTGTGGGTAGGATACTCAAGGTGTGGAGTACACTCAATGTTAGTAGGACACTCAAAGCATTTAGGACACTCAAAATGGGGATGAGTGGGTAGGCCACTCAAGGTGGGTAGGACACGCAAAGAGGGTAGGACAGTCAAGGTGGGTAGGACATTCAAGGTGGGCAGGACACTCAGATTGGGTAGGACACTCACGGTGGCTAGGACACTCAAGTTGGCTAGAAAACTCATAGTTGGTAGGACACTCATGGTGGGTAGGACACTAAGGGTAGGTAACTCAATGTGGGGATGAAACCCGGAGTGGGTAGGACACTCAAGGTGGGTAGGACACTGAACCTAGTTAGGACAATCTAGGTGGGTAGGTGACCGAATGTGGGTAGGACACTCAAAGTGGGGATGATACGAATGGCGGGTAGGACACTCAAGGTGGGTAAGACAACCAAGGTGGGTAGCACACGCATTGTCGGTAGGACACTCATGGTGGTGAGGACACTGTAGGTGGGGATGACACTTAACGTGGGTAGGAAACTCATGGTGGGTACGACATACGAGGTGGGGATAACACTCGACGTGGATAGGACACTCAAGGTGGGGTGGACACTGAAGGTTGCCAGGATATACAAATTGGGCAGGACCCTCACGGTGGGTAGGACACTCAAGTTGGTAGAACACTCAAGGTGGGTAGGACATTCTAAGGTGGGTAGGACACTGAAACTGGTTAGGACACGCTAAGGACATTCAATGTGGGGATGACACTCAACTTGGGTAGGACACTCAAAGTGGGAAGGACACTCAAGGTGGTTAAGATATTCAAATTGGGTAGGACACTCAAAATGGAGATCACACTCAAAAAGCGTAGGACATTCAATGTGGGTAGGACACTCATGGTGGGTAGGACACTCATGGTGGCTAGGACACTCGAATTGGGGATGACATTTAACGTGGGTAGGACACTCAAGGTGGGTAGGACACTCATAATGGGTAGCACACTCAAAATGGGGATGACACTCAGTAGGAGACTCAACGTGCGGAGGACACCCAAGGTGGGTAGGACACTCAAGGTGGGCAAAACATTCAAGGTGGGTAGCACACTCATGGTTGGTAAGACACTAATGGTGGGTAGGACACTCATGGTGGGTAAGACATTCAAGGTGTGTAAGATAGTCAAGGTGGATATGAGTGTCAAGTTGGCAAGGACACTCCGGGTGGTTAGAACAATAATGGTGGGGTTGACACTGAAGATGGGTTGGACACTAAGGGTGATTAGGACACTCAAGGAGGCGAGGACACTCAAGGTGGCGAGAACACTTAAGGTGGGTAGGACACTCAAGGTGGGTAGGACACTCGAGGCGGAGTGGACGCTCAAGGTGGGGAGGACACTCAAGGTGGAGAGGACATTCATGGTGGGTAGGACAATCAAAATGGGGATGACACTCAAAGAGGATAGGACATTCAAAGTGGGTAGGATACTCAAGGTGGGTAGGACACTGAACCTGGTTAGGACACTCTAGGTGGGTAGGTGACTAAATGTGGGTAGGACACTCAAAGTGCGGAGGACACTCAAGGTGGGTAGGATACTCAAGGTGGGTAAGACATTCAAGCTGGGTAGCACACTCATTGTGGGTAGGACATTCATGGCGGGTAGGACACTCGGGGTGGGGATGACACTCAACGTGGGTAGGTTTCTCAAGGTGGGTAAAACACTCATGGTGGATAGCACACTCAAAATGGGGATGACACTCAAGGTGGGTAGGAGACTCAAGGTGGGTAGGACACTCAAGGTGCGGAGGACACCTAAGGCGGGTAGGACACTCAAGGTGGGTAAGACATTCAATGTGGGTAGCACGCTCATGGTTGGTACGACACTCATAGTGGTTAGGAAGGTCACAGTGTATGTGACTGTCAAGGTGGCAAGGACACTCAGGGTGGTTAGGACACTCAATTTGGCTAGAAAATATATAGTTGGTAGGGCACTCATGGTGGGTAGGACACTAAGGGTAGGTAGGTTACTCAATGTGGGGATGAAACCCGGAGTGGGTAGGACACTCAAGGTGGGTAGGACACTGAAGGCGGGTAGAACACTCAAGGTGGGTAAGACACTGAACCTGGTTAGGACAATCTAGGTGGGTAGGTGACCGAATGTGGGTAGGACACTCAAAGTGGGGATGATACGAATGGCGGGTAGGACACTCAAGGTGCGGATGACACTCAAGGTGGGTAGGACACTCAAGGTGGGAAGGACACTCGAGGCGGAGAGGACACTCAAGGTGGGTAAGACATTCAATGTGGGTAGCACACTCGTGGTTGGTAGGACACTCATAGTGGTTAGGAAGGTCACAGTGTATGTGACTGTCAAGGTGGCAAGAAAACTCAGGGTGGTTAGGACACTCAAGGTGGGGGGAAACTTAAGGAGGTTTGCACACTCAACATGGGTAGGACTCTCATGGTCGCTAGGGCACTCAATCTGGGGTTGACACTGAAGATGGGTTGCGCACTAAATGTGAGTAGGACACTCAAGTTAGTTATGACACTCAAAGTGAGTAGGACACTCAATGTGGTTAGGACACTCAAAATGGGGATAACACTCAAGGAAGATAGGAAACTCAAGGCGGTAGGACACTCAAGGTGGGTAGGGCAATCAAGGTTTGTAGGACACTCAAGGTGGATAGGACACTCATGGTGGGTAGGACAATCATTGTGGGTAGGACACTCGAGGTGGAGATGACATTCAAAGTGGGTAGGACACTCAGAATGGGGATGACACTCAAGTAGGGTAGGACACTCAAGGTGGGTAGAACACTCAAGGTGGGTAGGACACTCATGGTGGGTAGGACACTCATGGTGGGTAGCACACTGGAGGTAAGGATGACACTCAACATGGGTAGTACAGTCTAAGTGGGGAGGACACGGAAGGTGGGTAGGACACTGAAATTGAATAGGACACTCAATTTGGCTAGGACAGTCATGCTTGGTAGGACATTCATGGTGGGTAGGACACAAAGGGTAGGTAAGACACTCATGGTGGGGAGGAAAGCCGACATTCAATATGGGTAGGAAACTCAAGGTAGGGATGACACTAAACGTAAGTACGACACTCAAGGCGGGTACGACACTCAAATTAGGTAGGACACTCAAGGTGGGTAGGACACTCAAGGTGGGTAGGACACTCAAGGTGGGTAGGAAAGTCAAAGTGGGTTTGACTGTAACGGTGGGAAGGACACTAAGAGTGGTTAGGACACTCAAGTTGGGTAGGACACTCATGGTTGGTAGGACAATCATGGTGGTTAGGACACTCATGGTGGGTATGACATTCAAGGTGTGTAGGAAAGTCAAGGTGGATCTGACTGTCAAGGCGGCAAGGACACTCAGGGTGGTTAGGACACTCATGCTGGGTAGAACACAAAAGGTAGGTAATACACTAATAGTGGCGAGGAAAGCCGAAGTGGGTACGACATTCAATATGGGTAGTAAACTCAAGGTGGGTAGGACACTGAAGGTGGGTAGGACACTCAAGATCGGTAGGACACTGAACCTGGTTAGGACACCGTAGGTGGGTAGGTGAATGAATGTGGGTAGGACACTCAAAGTGGAGATAAATTGGTAGGACACTCAAGGTGGGTACGACATTCTAGGTGGGTAGCACACACATTGTGGGTAGGACACTCATGGTGGGTAAGACATTCGAGGTGGGGAGGACACTCAACGTGGGTAGGACACTCAAGGTAGGGAGGACACTCAACGTGGTAGGACTATCATAGTGGCTAGGGTAATCTAAGTGGGGTTGACACTGAAAATGGGTTGGACACTAAGGGTGGGTAGGATAGTCAAGGTGGGGAGGGCACTCAATGTGGGTAGGACACTCAAGTTGGCTAGGACAATCAACGTGGGTAGAACAGTAAGGGTAGGTAGGACACTCAAGGTGGGGAAGAAAGCCGAAGTGGGTAGAACACTCAATATGGGTAGGACACTCAAAGTGGGGAGGATACTCAAGGTGGGTAGGACACTCAAGGTGGGTAGGACACTGAACCTGGTTATGATACTCCAGGTGGGTAGGTGACGGAAAGTGGATAGGACTCTCAAAGTGTGGATGACACTCAAGGTGTGGAGGACACTCAAGATATGTAGGACACTCAAGCTGGGTAAGACATTCAAGCTGGGTAGCACACTCATTGTGGGTAGGACACTGAAGGTGGGTAGGACTTTCAAATTGGATAGGCCATTTAGAATGGGGATGACACTCAAAGAAGGTATCACACTCAAGTTGGGTAGGAGACTCAAGATAGGTTAAACACTCAAGGTGGGTAGGACACCTATGATGGGTAGGACACTCGACGTGGGGATGACGCTTAACAAGGGTAGGACACTCAAGGTGGCAAGGACACTCAAGGTGGGTGGGACATTCAAATTGGGTAGGACACTCAAAATGGGGATGACACTCAAGGAGGGTATCACACTCAAGGTGGGTAGGACACTCAAGGAAGGTAGGACACTCATGGTGGGTAGCACACTCGAGGTGGCGATTACACTCAAGGTGGGAAGGACACTCAAGGTGTGAAGGACACTGAAGGTGGGTAGGACACTCAAATTGAATAGGACACTCAAGTTGACTAGGACAGCCATGCTTGGTAGGAAAGTCATGGTGGGTAGGACACAAAGGGTAGGAAAGACATTCAAGGTGGAGAGGAAAGCCGAATTGGGAACGACATTCAATATGGGTAGAAAACTCCAGGTGGGTAGGACACTCAAGGTGGGTAGGACACTAAACCTGTTTAGGACACCGTAGGTGGGTAGGTGACTGAATGTGGGTAGGATACTCAAAGTGGGGATAACACTCAAAGTGGGAAGGACACTCAAGGTGGGTAAAACATTCCAGATGGGTAGCACACTCATTGTGGGTAGGACACTCATGGTAGGTAGGACATTCGGGGTGGGGATGATACTCAACGTGGGTAGGACACTCAAATTGAGTAGTACACTCAAATTGGTTAGGACACTCAAAATAGGGATGACACTCAAGGAGGGTAGGATACTCAAGGTTGGAAGGAAACCCAAAGTGGGTAGAATATTCAATATGGGTAGGACACTCATGGTGGGTAGGACACTGAACATGGTTAGGACACTCTAGGTGGGTAGGTGACTGAATGTGGATAGGTCACTTAAAGTGGGGATGACACTCAAACTGGGTAGGACTTTTAAGGTGTGGAGGACACTCAAGATGGGTAGGACACTCAAGGTGGGTAAGAGATTGAAGCTGGGTAGCACAATCATTGTGGGTATGACACTCAACGTGTGTAGGACACTCAAGGTGTGCAGTACACTCAAGGTGGGTATGACATTCAAATTAGGTAGGCCACTTAAAAGGGGGATGACACTCAAAGAGGGTAGCACACTCAAGTTCGGTAGGACACTCAAGGTGGGTTGGACACTCAAGGTGTGTAGGACACTCATGATGGGCAGGATACTCGAGGTGGGGATGAAGCTCAACGTGGGTAAGCCACTCCAGGTGGGTAGGAGACTCAAGGTGGGTAGGACACTCAAGGTACGGAGGAGTCTCAAGGTGGTTAGGACACTTATGATGGGTAAGACATTCAAGGTGTGTAGGAAAGTTAAGGTGGATGTGACTGTCAAGGTGGCAAGGACATTCAGAGTAGTTAGGACACTCAAGGTAGGGGAACACTCAATGAGGGTAGCACACTCAACAAGGGTAGGACTCACATGGTGCCTAGGACACTCAAGGCGGGGTTGACACTGATGATGGTTTGGATACTAAGGGTGAGTGAGATACTCAAGGTGGGGAGCACCCTCAGGGAAGGTAGGACACTCAAGATGGGTAGGTTACTAATGGTGGGTAGGACACTAATAGTGGGTAGGACAATCAAGGAGGGGAGGACACTCAAGGTGGGTAGGACATTCATGGTGGGTAAGACACTCGAAGTGGGATTGACACTCAACGTCCGTAGGACACTCAAGGAAGGTAAGACACTCATGGTAGGTAGGACTCTCAAGGTGGGGAGGACACTCAAGGACGCTAGGACACTAAAGGTGGGTAGGGAACTGAAGGTGGGTTGGACAATGAACCTGGTTAGGACACTCTAGGTAGGAAGGTGACTGAATGTGGGTAGGACACCCAAAGTGGGAATGAAACTCAAGGTGGGTAGGACACTGAAGCTGCGGAGGACACTCAAGGTGGGTAGGACAGTCAAGGTGGGGAGGAAAGCCGAAGTGAGTAGGACACTCAATCTGGTTAGGACACTCATGGTTGGTAGGACAATCATGGAGGGCAGGACACTCATGGCGGGTAAAACATTCAAGGTGTGTAGGAAAGTCAAGGTAGATGTGTCTGTCAAGGTCGCCAGGACGCTTAAGGTGGTTAGGACACTCAGGGTGGGGGGAAACTAAAGATGGGTTGGACACTAAGGGTGGGGGGGATACTCAAGATGGGTAGGACACTCGAGGTGGTTAGGACAATCAGAGTGAGTAGGACACTCAATGTGGTTAGGACACTCAAAATGGGGACGACACTTAAGGACAGTAGGACAGTCAAAATGGGTAGGACACTCAAGGTGGGTAGGATACTCAAGCTGGGTAGGACACTCATGGTGGGTAGGACATTCAAGGAGGGGAGAACACTCAAAAGGGGTAGGACACTTAAATTGACTAGGAAACTCAAAATTGGGATGACACTAAAGGAGGGTAGGACACTCAAGGTGGGTAGGAAACTCAAGGTGGCTAGGACACTCATGGTGGGTAGCACACTCCAGGTGGGGATGACACTCAACGTGGATAGGACAGTCTAGGTGGGGAGGACACTGAAGGTGGGTAGGACACTCAAATTGGCTAGGACACTCATGGTTAGTAGGACACTCATGGTGGGTAGGACACTAAGGGTAGGTAGGACACTCAAGGTGGGGAGGACACTCAAGGTGGGTAAGACACTGAACCTGGTTAGGACACTCTAATTGGGTAGGTGACTGAATGTGGGTTGCACACTCAAAGTTGAGATGCCACTCAACGTGGGTAGGACACTCAAGGTGCGGAGGACACTCAAGGTGGATAGGACACTCAAGGTGGGTAGACACTCAAGTTGGCTAAGACCCTCATGGTTGGTAGGACACTCATGGTGGGAAGGACACTAATGGAAGGCAGGATACTCAAGTTGGGAAGGAAAGCCGAAGTAGGTAGGACAGTGAAAGTGGGATTGAAACTCAAGGTGGGTAGGAGACTCAAACTGCGAAGGACATTCAAGGTGGGTAGGACACTCAAAGTGGGTAGGACACTGAAGGTGGGTAGGACACTCAAGGTGGGTAGGACACTCAAGGTGGGTAGCACACTCAATGCGGGTAGGACACTCATGGTGGGTAGGACACTCGAGATAGGGAAGACACTCAACGTGGGTACGACACTCAAAGTAGGTAGGACACTCAAGGCGGGTAGGACACTCTAATTGGGTAGGACACTCAAGGTAGGTGGGACACTGAACTTGGTTAGGACACTCTAGGTGGGTAGTTGACTGAATGTGGGTAAAACAATTAAAGTGGGGATGAAACTCAACGTGGGTAGGACACTCCAGGTG
>JANSTR010147830.1:0-18862 GCA_025434805.1 Antipathozoanthus remengesaui | reverse complement strand
CAAACTCTCTGTCGGAGAACCTCCGTTTTGGGCTTTTGCAGTGTTTCCACCAATGAGTAAACATCAATATAGTGGCCCATGACAGCAGCCTTTTAAGTAATGGAGAGATTGGCCAGTCCTTTCCATTACAAAGATGTCAGCTGGAAGGACCACACTTACGTCGTAATGTTGAAGTATGAATGTGCTGAAAATTTGACACTTGAAGGTATAATTTGAGATAGTAATCAATTCTTTCTTTTTTCTATTCCTGCTTTGTTGAGTAAGTATCATTGTTGTTCTATTTATAAAAGTCTTGCAAATTCTGTACAATTTTCAGTGTGCAAAGACATCTCCATATCGGCAATAATTTATTATTTGGTTAATCTCTCTCTTTGACCACACTTCAATATTACGACGTACGTGCGGTCCTTCCAACTGACATCTTTGTATTTCCTTCATGTCTAAGAGTAGTTTCCCCTCTCTTTCACAGGGTCTGAATCTGTCCAGGTTAAGATCTCCGAGTAATAACCACTGTCGGGCATTTTGATGTGGCCCATGATATGATGTTGTTCAGCTCTTTTTCCAGTTCGTGATCGAGGTTGCACCACTGTTCTGAGGGGTCTATACATTCCAAGAACAATATCTTGTGTGTTGTTGAACTTCACCTCAATAGCCAGTACTTTTATGGTTTCGTACGATTTAGCAATCTTCAGCTCCTTAGATGGTAGTCTTGAGTGTATGTAGGCCAGGATTCCTCCTCCCCCATTGGCTCTGTCCTGACGGTGAAGGCTGTAGTTCGTCAGCTGGAATGGAGCATCCGGATACGAAGAATCTATTTTCGTTTCCGTTAGGACCAGGATTCCGCTCCAAGGCTTCGGTAGATGAGGCTGAGTTCATCGTGCTTGTTTTGTAGACTGTTGATGTTTAGGTGCGCCAGGAAAACTTGGTTGGGTTGTTCCTGTCTGATGTTTATCAGGTCCTCAAGAGGGACTGAGACTTCGTTGTGTTAGTGGGCCTCTGTTATTGTGCTGTCGACCGAGCCATCCAGCACTTCAGAGCTCAGGTTATTCGGTAGGAGACTGAAGAGGCATGTCGTACACATCCATCCACTCTGCCCATGTGTGTATTCCTTTGCGGTCAGTCCACCGCACTTGAAATGATAGTGAGACTTGCAGTCTTTGCACTGTAGACTCCTGTGATTTCTTGCTATGGTTCCGTCGCAGGTAGGACACTTGGGTCTGCTCATAGTTCGGTTAGGTCGTCGTGCAGTGGGTCCCGGGTTGACCATGACATCGCCTCCTCTCAGTAATCAGGATTTTTGGGAGCATTACACTAAGTCTCAATGCTCTTACAATGATAGAACTTCAAGATATAAAACTATAGTTAAAAATTCTATATACAGCATAGAACCTCACAAAACTATTACCTGAGTAAAAATTACAACAATGTAAAAAGAAAAGTCTTCAATTTTGACTTAAAAACGTCATTTGATTCAGCGCTCTTTATCTGGTTAGGAAGGGAGTTCCAGAGCTTTGGGGCATTAACTGAAAATGCCCTGTCGCCATAGGTGACTGTGTTGGTCTTGGGCACATGAAGCAAGTTCTGATTTGAAGACTTAGGGACCAGCTTGGTTGATGGCGATGCAGTAGTTGAGATATGTAAACAGGTGCTTGACCATGGAAAGCTTTGTAAGTCGTTAAAAGCATGTTGTAGGAAATTCGTGACGAAATAGGAAGCCAGTGCAATTTACGGAGAAGCGGTGTGATATGAACTTGTTTCATTCCCTTTGCGACAAGGCGGGCGGCGGTGTTTTGAAGGCACTGAAGCTTATGCAGTTCACTGTCAGGTAATCCAGATAAAATACTGTTGCAGCAATCCAGGCGGGAAGCAATGAACGCATTCACTAGTTTCCCACAGTCAGCTCGACACAGGTACTTGCGAATGCGTCCGATGGTGCGTATGGCAAGTTAAAAAGACTTGCAGATGTTGTTGATGTGGGAATTAAACTTAAGATGGCTGTCAAGGGCGATGCCTAAGTCGCGTTCGACAGGGGCTGGTGTGATTGCGACGCCATTAACGGGTATGTCAGGTAACGGGTCACATTGGGTCAACCGAGATGAGACATCGACGATCTCAGTTTTACTCGGGTTGCACGCACGTTTGTTGGAGGTGCACCAGATTAAGAAATCCTTGACACACAGTTCCAACTTAGGGAGCGCTGAAGGTCGATCCATGGAGTTGACGGTTACATACAGCCAGGTGTCATCAGCACACATTATACAATCGACGATACCTGATAAGGTCCTCTAATGGTGCAAAGTATAAGGAAAAGTCTGTCGTGGAGAAGTGTGTGATCGATAGTATCAAATGCGGAAGATAGGTCCAGGATGACTAGGATCACCTCACGCCGTGAGTCGATAGCACGAAGGATGTTATTCACTACGCGGAGCAGTGCTGTGGAATAACCTGTACGCTGACTGTAATTTGGCGAGCAGACCATTTCGTGTCAGGTAGTTCCTTGTCTGCGCAGGGACGACCCGCTCGAGCGTCTATGCCAGGAAGGCGATGTTCGTGATTGGTCGATAGCTTGAAAACAGCTCGTGGTCCAGGGTAGATTTCTTCAACAATGGAGTTATAATGGCCTGTTTTAGGGATGACGGAAGAACTCAGTAGGATCTGGCGTGAAGCGATCGTCTTCGAATATAGCTGCGCATCCGAATCGTGCGCGATACCCTAGAATACGTTCATGCAACTCAGTAAAACGTTTAAATTTCTCCTCGAATCGCCAGATTTGGATGGAACACATGTAGAAAGTCACGAACAATAGCCATGTTAAATGTGGCATCCATATGTTGGGTAATATGGAAGTTACACGCACTTTTATGTTCATCTCCACATTCAGACAATCCTGGCCAAAATTATGTGGGACACGATTGCAGAATGCACTGCCTCGACCATCGAACAAACGTTCTTTGGGCCAAATTCTACCTCCCCCTCCCCCATGCAATGTTGTTCGTAAGGAAAGGCTTGCCAAATAGTCATCCAACATTGCATCGGGGGGGAAGGGGGGAGCTAGCGAATATTTCAGGAACTCAAGAAAAAGGAACAGGGTCCCACACATTTTGTCCAGGATTGTAGGTTCCACGACCAAGCTCATTTTGCACGTTGTCAAAAGACAATTAAGCATGGCGCGTATCATGCAGCAACTTCACCAACAGCTTTCCAGTAAAGTAAATTTCTAATGAATTTGCATAGAGAAAACCTAATTAAATACAGGGATTGAATGTGCAATTTTACGTGTCCTGAACTGAAATAGTAGGCGGGAAAGCCGTCAACTGGCGAATGGTAAAGTTATGTTTACATCATTCAAGCAGCTTTTCAATCGCTCGGTGAAGGACTTATTGTCCAAGAAGAAACTGCATATGCCAGAAACAATATTCTCAGCCATAGTTAGAAAGTTGTTCATAGATCACTTACTGCGGCATTGAATGAGATCAACACATATCATTTCGGGCTGACACATAGTTGAAGAAAACAGGATGAATGTCACTCACCGCTGAACCTCGAAAATGTCTGTCCAAAATTGTTTACGGTAGTAAATGTTCAGTGGCCATCAAGTTTGTAGCCGCTCATTCTGTGTTCCACTGCACCCAGCGCTTGTCAAATAATTGTTTGGGTCGAATGTTCGTTGGCTAGGTTGCGATTGTTTTCCTTGGCTTGATTTCGCTCTGACGCTTCACGATCCTCTTTCTCCTTGGGGTCTCAACTGGAGTTCCTTTTCCCATTTTTTTCCTAAGCTCATTAGCAGCTGCTCATTCTCGAATAGCTCAGTCTCAAGCGCTGTTCTTTTCCCTTGCTACGTACTTTCGTTGGACATTTTGACAGCTGCTCGCTTTCGTTTGGCTACGGGGCGCTTTTTCTGTTGTCGCTGGTTCCGTTGGACCGCTTAACAGCTCGTTTACGTGAGAGCTCCGAAGTGCTTTTTCCTCTGCTCGATGGTTTTGTTCGGCATTACTGAGTTGACAGCTGCTCGCTTGCATTTTGCTGCGAGGCGCTCTCCGTCTTTCTTCGGTAGCGGCAGACAAAGTCACATAACCCCCACAAAAGCTCGGTGCTAGCGCTCCGCGCCTTGCTACGCGTTACCAGACTCCCGCCCGAGTTTTGCGGCAGACAAAGTCACATAAACCCGCCTCAGAGGCCCTTGTTCCGAATATTTCCCCTCTAACGAGGGGGGATAAGACGTTACACTTTGGGTGAAAAATGGTGTTACCTTGCATATGAATGAGGGACTTTGATATACCTTCTAAGCAAGCGCCTCAACCTTTTTCATCTTTCGCAACACCATTCGCCTTCAACATTTTTCTTTCATCTTGTGAATGTTTTTGCCTTCCACGTGGGTGACGGGTTTCGCTTTTCAAACCCGTGGCTGACTTTTATCAATCCTCTCAGCCGAAAATAGGAGTATAGAGATTGGCGCATCTGGCGCAGTTTGGAATGTGTTCGGTACCAGTCCTCAAGGTCGAGTTCTCGGAACCAATCATCGGTACCAGTCCCCAAGGTCAAATTGCGTTACCGTCACGCGGTTCCCAAGGTCGAGTTGCGTTACCGTCACGCGGTTGTCAAGGTCCAGTGACGTCATCATGTGAACATCACGTGAACATCGTGTAACTCCCAAGGTCGAATTGAACCAATCGGATGTGTACCCATAAATTTACCAAGTGGTATATCATCTGATATTTCTTACGCGTACTTCACCACTTTTGATACCGTTTTTGAGACCGTACGTGTTTCTGCTAGTTGGTTCCAATGAAGTCGGTTCCGTCTCTCGGTTCTGAAGTGCATTCGAAGTTAAAGAAAAAGTGGCATGTAGTAGTATGAAGAAAGTGAGTGGTAGGGATTTTGACAAGTCTGAAGTGCATTCGAGGCTTGGAGAAAAAATGTTATATAGTAATATGGAGAAAATTAGCGGACTTGAACAAATGACTAAGTCTCAATTGATTGAAATGATTGAGTGGCAAAGAAGAGGTATGCTTTCTTCGGCGATGAAGAAAAGTAGAAAGAGAAGGGTCTCGAAAGAGATGACGTTGCCATTGGTAGAGGAAGAACCGAAACCATTGCAAATGCCAAGAACCGTTATAGAAGAAGTTCGAAGCGCCTCAAAAGGATCGGCTGTTTCCTTCGAGGTTTCGTTGAGAGATGGTGGAGACCCGCTAAGGCAGCTCACTGATACGAGAAGAGGTGTGGAGTTCTTTCTAAAGAAACAATTGCGAGAAGTGAATGGCTTCAAGTTCGTTGAGACTCTTGAGGTGGAATTCGTGAAGGCTCCCAACACAAGGAAGAAAGCTTTTTTTAACTCTAAGTCGAAGGTGGTCACTAACGAGGGTGAAGTTAGAGAATCGCTACAAGAGACCCAACAGCAAATTTTGGCTAAAATCGGTTCTTGGATCTCGGAAGGAAGTGGTTGGACGATTGAATCAATCATTCATCATTATGTCAACATCATTGTATACAAGCCGATGAATGGATCGTCCTTTATTCAATTACCCCCTGAGTTGCGAAACTCGAACAAGGGGCTAATCAACATGACGAATGATGATGATAAGTGTTTCATGTGGTGTCAGGCACTTGAATCCACAAGACAAAGATCCAGGTCGAGTAAAGAAGACTGACGAAAAGAAGGCCAACGATCTCGACTATTCTGGCGTTGACTTTCCAGTCTCAGGTAAACACTACAATAAAGTCGAGAAGCAGAACGGGATAAGAGTCAACGTCTTTGGGTACGAGAACAAGCAACCGTTTCCAATCTACGTGTCTAAAGAGAAGTTTGACGATTGTATGAATCTTCTTATCACAGAAGGTGAGAACAAGCACTATGTCTTGATCAAAGACTTCGATAAGTTCATGTTCGATCAAACGAAACATCAACATCGAAAGCACTTCTGCATGCATTGTCTTTGTTGTTATAACAGCGAGGAGACGTTGGCTA
Organism: Antipathozoanthus remengesaui; assembly: GCA_025434805.1. Taxonomy (NCBI): domain Eukaryota; kingdom Metazoa; phylum Cnidaria; class Anthozoa; order Zoantharia; family Parazoanthidae; genus Antipathozoanthus; species Antipathozoanthus remengesaui. Next base: position 12,897 of record JANSTR010147830.1, on the reverse strand, counting down.
AGCACGCATCGGTGTGTCTAGAAGTCAACGGAGAGCAGTCTATCACGATGCCTGAGAAAGGTTCTTCGGTTAAGTTCGACAACTATCACAAGCAATTGCATGTTCCGTTCGTGATTTATGCAGATTTCGAGGCTCTAACAGAGAAGGTTGAGAAATGTGAACAACATGATGAGAAATGGTTTACTGAAGCGTGTCAAAAGCACACCGATTGCGGTTATGGATACAAGGTCGTCTGCTGCTATGACGACAAATATAGCAAGCCGATTCGAACGTTTCGTGGCAAAAACGCAGCGCATAAATTCATGGAAAAGATGATCGAAGAAGTGAATTGGTGCCAGAAAGTTAAGAGGAGGTATTTTGACAAACCTTTGAGGATGACGAAGAAGAACGAGCAAGATTTTGAAGAGGCCATCGAATGCCACATCTGTGGCCGAGCGTATGAGGAAGACGACATCCGCGTTAGAGATCACTGCCATGTAACTGGGAAGTATCGAGGTTCAGCCCATCAAAGCTGCAGTGTCAACTTCCAGTTAACCGATAAGGTCCCGGTGATTTTCCACAACTTAGGAGGTCACGATAGCCATTTTATTATGCAGCAGATAGGTGAAATCGCCAAGAAACATACGTTCAAGAACAAAAAGGGGCAAGAGAGAGAAATGGATATCAACGTGATCCCTAACAACATGGAGAGATTCATGGCCTTCATGTTAGGAACAAAGCCTGTGTTCATCGACAGCTTGCAGTTCATGAACTCGAGCCTCGAGAGACTACTCGTCGGCAATCTTCCCGAAGAAGCGTTCAAGTATACCAGGGAAGAGTTTGGTGGAAGGACGACGTTTCTGAAACGGATAGGGATTTATCCATACGATTTCATGGACAGCTTTGAGAAGTTTGAAGAAGAGCTTTCATCGAAAGACGAGTTTTACAGCGTCCTCAATGATGAGCATGTGAAGGATGAAGACTATGAATACGCCAAGAGTGTTTGGAGCCTGTTCCAAATCAAAAACATGGGTGAATACCATGATTTGTATCTGAAGTCAGACGTACTCTTGCTAGCTGATGTGTTCGAGAACTTTAGGAAGACTTGTCTGGAACATTATAAGCTCGATCCATGTCATTATTTCACAAGCCCTGGGCTCGCTTGGGATGCGATGTTAAAGATGACAAAGACAAGACTCGAACTCATGAGTGATGTTGATATGTTTCAATTCATTGAGAAAGGGATGAGAGGCGGAACGTCATACATAGCTAATCGACATGGGGTAGCAAATAACGAGTACATGGAGGGATATGATGAAGAGCCTCCAACCAAGCATATCATGTACTTAGATGCGAACAATCTCTGGCTGGGCTATGAGTCAGAAACTACCAACTGGTGGCTTCAGTGAGAAGAAGATAAGTGAGATGAATTTGGGTAAGTACACCAAAGACAGCGACGTGGGTTTAATCCTCGAGTTTGATCTCGAATATCTGAATGAATTGCACGATGATCATAACGACTATCCATTAGCGCCTGAGAAGATTAAGGTCACGAAAGAGATGTCACCGTATTGCAAATCAATCCCGGAAAAGTACGATATTAGCGTTGGCCAAGTGTCGAAGCTCATTCCAACGTTGGGCAAGAAGGAAAAGTACGTTCTTCACTATCGGAACCTTCAACTTTACATGGACTTGGGTTTGAAATTGAAGAAGGTACACCGAGTGTTGCAATTCGAACAATCTGCATGGCTCAAGCAATATATCGACTTCAACACACGAAAGAGGACGCAAGCAAAGAACGCTCTCGAGAAAGACTTTTTAAAAATGACGAAGAACTCAGTATTTGGTAAGACGATGGAGAATCCCAGGAAGAGGGTAGATGTCAAATTGGTCACTAATGAAGGGGATCTTACAAGGTTGTCTTCGAAACCAACGTACGTTAGCAGCAAGATATTCAACGAAGACATCGTGGCAGTTCACCGAATCAAGGAGACGCTGATGCTGAACAGGCCTGCATATGTTGGAATGTGCACTCTCGATTTGAGCAAGGCATTGATGTACGAATCCATTACGAGTATGTCAAGAAGAAGTATGGCGACAAAGCGAAGCTCTTGTTCACGGACACAGACAGCCTGACCTATGAGATTGAGACGGAAGACGTGTATAAAGACTTTTGGGAAGACAAGGACAAGTTCGACAACAGCGACTACCCTGAAACTTCACGATTTTATGACAAGGCAAATAAGAAGGTAATTGGTAAATTCAAAGACGAAGCCGCAGGAGCTACGATTACCGAGTTCGTCGGCCTGCGATCGAAGATGTATAGCTATGTCAAGGAGGATGGTGGCTGTGGAAAGACAGCAAAGGGAATCAAGAAAAGCGTGATCAAGAAAGACATAAAACACGCAGATTATCGCAACACTCTTCTCAATAGCGAGCAAATGCACCACAAAATGAAAACCATAAGGAGTGAGAACCACGAATTGAGTAGCTATGAAATAAATAAGGTATCGCTGTCATGTTTCGACGACAAGCGGTACATACACGAAAATGGCGTTTCTAGTTATGCCTATGGGCACTATCGAATTACAAACCCTCCAAGTCCTTAATGGGCACCCAACTGTTAAAGTCATCACCATACCATTTCCATTTGAGAGCTCTTTTATTCTTGTAATCTCTTTTCAACACTTTCTCAATTCTGAATATCTCTTGTTTTGCTTTCGACAACTCTTTTTGATAAAAGCTTCCTTCTATCTTTTCATCGTTTAAATATCGCAGTCTATACGTTATTGGATTCGTGTATTGGACAGAGTCAACGATAAAGAACTCTTCCGTCCACTTGGGCGTGTACCCTTTGTCGAAAGCCGCTCTTATGTACTTGCTGATTCTCACTTTTTCCCCGACTTTGAATTTTGGCTTCGACGATGTTCTTTCCATGTCGCCATACAAATTGAAACAGGCGAGTCCTTCGTTGTTCTTTTTGCTTGCTTAAAGTGGCGTCATCCTTATGCTTGAGTGCTTCGTGTTGTTGTAATCCTTCACCAGTTTCGGAAGCATGTCAAGGTATTGCGTGTTATGTTGAACCGTGAATTGTCTCCACATTTTTGTTTTTATGGTCCGGTTCCAACTTTCGCAAACGGAAGACTTTTCCTCGTTCTCTGTCGAGTACATACTTATGCCATTCTTTTCAAGCAAGTATTTCATTTGTCGTAAAACTCCTTTCCTTTGTCAACCCACAAGCGTCATTGAGTTCTTCCCTCTTTGAATATCGTCTCGAATGCCTTAGTCAAGGTTTCACCTTTCTTATCCTTTAATGGAATGATCCAGCCATATTTGCTGAAGACGTCCAAGACCATTAACAAATAGCAAAAGCCTAAATTTTTGCATTTCCACGAGATCCGCGCACCAAGTATCATCAATGTGGTCTACAATAACGCGCCGCCGAGTAAAGTTGCGTTTTATGGGCTTGTGCAACTCATCAGCAAGCCTTTCTTGCCAGCTTACTTTTCACTTGACGGCTTTTCACTTTAGAGCTCCTAGACCGAGCTTTTGTTTCTGGTAAATCAGGAATCTTGCCATTTGACCCCACTTCGGCATCTCGCCATATGGAATCTGGTCTATTGATTTCACCATTTGTCTGTCGCAGTCACCTTTGTTCTTTCCCGTATCATAACAAATGTCGTGATGAATTTCATCTACCTTGTTGTATGGCTGACTTTCCACTTAGTAACCTTACCAGTTGAGTCATATTCCACCTGCTGGTCTAAAGGATTCCAGGGTCCCATGAACTTGTACTTCCCAGGCGTCCACCCACCTTCCGGACGTGGCAACTTTCCACTATTTCGATGTCTTGTTCATAAAGAACTAAAGCATAGACGATATAGTCAGCATTTGTTGCACCTGATAATTTGTAATGGAGATTCAACCTCGTCGTCCCATCTTTGATGTCCATCTTTTGGTAACCCAAGTTGAAGTACAAGAAGGGCAAGACGGTGCTAAAGTTGCTCCTCGTCAATTGAGTCCCTGAAGTCGTTTGTGCCAAACACGTAAGCCAACACATCACGGAACACCCTTGGTACTTCAATGCTTGGCTGGTATTCATACGAAGGGTAACGATTGCCAGTTCCGACCTCAAGATGGCAGCTAGTAAGAGATCGATTGTTGGCTACCGAAAACGTATTGAAGAGATAAGGATTGGCTGTTTGGGAATCAATATTAGGTACATTCGTTATCTAAGCAAAAACCTGTCTGGGCCTATTTATTCCCAATGTTATCTTAAAGACTCTAGTTTGTTGCCTTGTAGAATCACCCGCAAACATGTTTTCTCTCAAGTAAGTCCACTTGTGCTGCTTGAGAAATTGGCCTATGAATAGAGACTCACCCTCGCCACTGAAAGTGATTGAGGTGCAAGGAGCCGCAGTTTATGGACTATGTATCTGCAATTGGCACCTGCTTGCCATATTACGTTGTCGTCGCTGTTTAGGGTGATCTGTAATTCAACCTTAGAATTAGGCATTAGCATTTCTTCGAAAGCTTCAAAGAAACTGTAACGATTTAGTGGAATTTCGACACGCGCAGTAGCTGAAGTACCCAGAAGCGCCTTCCTGGCGGCGAATCCCTTGTTATAGGCTGCTTGTGCTGGTCCCTCTTCGGCAGACCTGCTCGTGTCCAAGTAGTATAGTTGGTTGCTACCTGTGGTGTTAGCAAAGGAAGGTTCGTATTCAAGGAGGTTCTTGAGGTTAACGCTCAAGTGACTGTTGGTATTGTCGTAAACTTGCTTCCCATTGAAGAGAACGTTTCTCTCCCTGATCAGTGAGTGCGAACCGTTTACAATACCATTGTGGTCATCAGCAGCTATGTCCTCCCCGTCGGCTAGCAGGTTAACCTTGAAGTCGACCTCAAGCCGAGCGTTGTACCAATCGAAGGGACTCGTTTCTCCCCCATTGTCAGCCACTATTCTGTAGCCATCCTTCTTTTGGTACGCACCATTTGGTACGTTAGTTACCAAAGGGTTCTCGAGATCGAAGATCACGTCTTCATATCGTTCAACGTATTTCGGACTTGTAAACATTATAAAAATGCGTTAGATAAAAATTACACACGAATCTTACCAGATCCAGATAATAGACGTTGTACGCGCTCGTTAATCTCATAATCCGACGTTGTTGGCTTTCGACTCATTGGTTCTTGATCTCGCAACAGTTTGACGATCGTGTCTCCAGCGGTTCCAACTTTTGGTTCTTTCTTCTGGAACTTGTCGTATATCTTTTCTCCAATCAACTCACCAGTCTTGGTGCCGATTTTTTTTCGATCCTTCTTCTACGCCTTTGCTCACTGCACTCTTTGCAAGGTTTTTGGCAAAGCTACCAGTTAGTTTCGAAACGACCTGCCCGAACACGTCCGATATCCCTTCACCATAGACATGCTTGTATACGTATTTTCCAACGTCTGCATCATATCGCCTGTTATATTGCCTTGTCCTCAAAAGCAGTGCCATATGCCAGTCCATTCCATTGAGATTTACTGGCCTTCCAAGACTATCCGCTATGAAGAACCTCACTTCACTCAGGATATTCGTGGAAATCTGGTTGTATTTTGCGCGTCTTGGCTCGATCAAAAACGGATAAGACCTGTCCAAGTTGTCCGTGTTGACTACGAATAGCGTGTTGGAAGCGACACCGTCGAGGATCGAGTCGTTAATGGTGCTAGTGTTGATGTGCAACGCGTCTACGTCATTAGCGATGTTCGGCAAGTGATCACCAAACGCAGTCTTGGTGACGATCTTCTCGTCGAAGCCAATGAGTTTGCCGAAATTCGTACCAGTCAAGTCTAGTTGGTAGCCCTGAGCCATCGACACTTCTACCCGGTATGTTGAAAGAACAAACCGAATTCAAATGCCGTTCTCATCATGGCCATTGCTCTTTATTACAGATTGAAGGTACTCGTCCAGGTCCTCGTAAGTGTACATTCCACTCGCAAATTGAACCGCATTCCAACCCACACCACCATTGTGAGAGTACCTTATGGTATCGTTCTCATACTCAGGCGCAATGTTATACCATGAATAAGTCATCGACACTTTGTCGAGAGTTATCTCATTGATTTGGTCTTTCGGTAGCTCGATTGGTGGCTTGAACTTTATGGTGAAGTCGCTCGCACTATTCTTACCAATTCTTTGCCTGTTGACTGATGAAACGTGTAGTGCTCTCTCCATCATATACTTTTAGTTTACATTAAATTACATACTTTCTCAATAAGTCTTCTAGGTTATTGGTAGATATGACTCCCAACTTCCTCAATGCATGTGCTATCTCTGAAAACTCATCCTTTACTGAATCATTACCCGCCATAATAGAGCTACCAAGCAACTCTAACCTGCTCATCAAGTCATTGGGATTATTGAAGTAGACTACATCAGAACCTACTTTGGCAAACTTCTTTGAAGTGCGATGCAGCGGAATCTCACTTAGTCTATTCAATTCTTTGAATGTTCTTTTCGATAGATCACTATAGTTCTTCTTGCTATTGAAGCGCTTCGTCAGCAAATCGATCGTGTCAAAATGTACCATACAATTTCGTGCCATCCCTTGGAGCTACTAGCTTAAGGCGCCTCGTCAGTTGTTGGACGTCGATCATTAACTTACCATATCGTCCGCCGTGACCAATCTTATACGCTTTTCTTTTCGTTGGTTGTACATGCCGCTTCCGTTTTCTATTGTGTCGAGGCCTTCTTCAATCCCTCCTAATTGTTGCCTGTACTTCCTCAGGGCATTGATCTCATCCATAACGCCGGGTTTTCTATAATTAGGACCTTACTTCTTATTCACAATCCCAGCTCTCTTCAAGTTCTTGTCCACCTCTGAAATATCCTTCTTTGCTGCCTTCCAAACGTTAGAAGGCTTTGGTAGGTTGTACTTCTGAAGGATACCAAAATCTCCATCTGAAAATCCTTTGTCCAAGCTTAGCTTCGTTATCTGTTCACTTTGATCAGATATTGCCTTTTGTGTTGTTTTCCATTCTTCACCAAAAGCGATATTATCAATGGCTTCGACGATCCCTTTTTGACCTGATTGGAGTTGTTCGATTAGCTTGTTCTGCTTATCATCGATAGATTTCTTAACCATGTTGTAGTGTCCACTATTGGCTTAAACGCTTCTTTTCGCTCTTCACGCACGTCCTGGTCGCGATACTTTTCTCCCTTTATGACACTTTGAACATCCTTGACTAGTTCCCTTGATTCAATCTTCGGCGTAACGTGCTTCTCGAATTCTGCTATACCATTATACTATAACTTTAGATAAGTTGAGATAAGTTTAGATAAGTTTCTAATCGATATACACACGGAGATCCCAAACTACGACTCGAATTCGAAAGACTCGAATTGTAACTACAAGCAATTATGCCCATTTCTTCCAAGTCAACATTTCCGAATGCTCATTTGCGGAAGCTCAAATTCAGGCAAAACTAACCTGCTATGCCACTTCTTACGCAAACCGTTGGTCTACTATGATAAAGTACATCTATCCACGAAAAATATGCATTAGTCCAAATACCAGGACTTGGTCAGTCTTTTCGATGACATAACCAAAAAAGTCGGCTACATAGCCTTGGAGACTTGCGATGGTGATGAGATTAGTCCACTTTGCAGCCAATTAGATGACGTAAGCCAGAAAGTGGTCGTATTCGACGATTTCGTCTGCGAGAAAAACCAGAAGCCACTAGTTGATTACTTTATCCAATCAAGGCATCGAAATTGCTCGTGTATCTACAATCATTGACCAAACTGTTGGAACGATGGCGCATTTCGAGACGTCCCCCTCCCCTATTCCGATGTTGTGAGGAAAAAAGGAAAAACATGACCCACATTCAAGCAGACGTTCGCAGCAGCGATCCTAAACGTCAATTCAACATTGAACGGGGGGAGGGGGGATGTTGAATCTTTTTTTTAATCTAAATGTGAAACAGGGCGTTGTTAGATGTGCGTTCCAACTACTTTTGTCACTGACTGTCTAAATTTGGAGATTAAACATAAAGGTGCGTGTAACTTCCATATTACTCAAGGTATGGATGGCAAATTTAACATGATGATTGTCCGTGACTTTCCGCATATGTTCCATTCAAATGTGGCTATTCGAGGAGAAATTTAAACGTTTTACAGAGTTGCGTGAACGTATTCTATGGTATGGCGCACGATTCGGACGCGCGGAGATTTGATCGACCTAACGAATGCAACAGTTTTCAAAACATCTCGACATCGTTTGACACCTTGGGGCAATTGTTTTGCCGTTCTTGAGTGTTGCAACACCGTGACACATGATATCACGTTTGACGTCAGTGCCAGTGAGCAATGTGACTGTGCTCACTTAGAAAATCGGTGTATTCGTGCCGAACGAGGATATCATGCTTCTCTGCACTGCACACTATCGTTCATCAACTGAGATTCGTCTTTACCTCCTAACTTACAGCCAATCGGACACTGATAAATTGCCTACGAGGCAGCAATCGTTTGCTGGAGCGGCAGGAAATGCAGCCGAGTTTAGCCGTGCTTTGCACCACTCATTACGACTCATTTTACACTCATAATATTATCATATTAATATCATTATTATTATTATAATTATTATTATTATGTATTGTATCGATTCTCCAAACTATAGTCTCATTCCTCATAACACTTTACCATACGAAAACGAACCATATTCAGCTACTTTACCACACTTCACCACACTTTACCACACTTTACCAACACAGCGTTTAAAAGTATTTACATACTAGAAATACGACAATCGCAGTCCCCCTCGCAAAGGAGTGATTGATCTACATTCGATCCCTCATAACCTTTCACTGCCCTGCTTGACCCCAATGGGGCAAGAATTGCACAACCTTCCACCTATAATATAACACTAAATGCAATGATATTGATTAAAACCCACAAATCATAAACCAATGTCTCCATTTCAAAATTTGTGTATGTCACATTAATTAGACAACCTCCTCTCCCTGGATTGAAAATGATCCCTTGCTGACCCATTGAGTCAATCACCAGTCCTTCCCCAAATATCTCAGAAAGGGTTTATTATCAACAATGTGGGGTATAATTCAAGGTACTGAGTAAAGGAAACATATTCCCTGTGCCACATGCGGTTATGGTGCCAAGATGACTTTACAGAACTAGTCCCTGAGTCAATATTACAGTCACATGATTGTGAAGAACGTATTATATTATTTGCACATTGTTATATTGTTGGTCTCTCAACTCATGCACTCCTTCCAAGAAGTATATTTCTTTGTACAAGTCCAACCCTGTAGGAATAACAGAGAAGATTATTCAATTTTAATAAGAAAACAATCAATGTTCCAAGTTTTTCTGAGTATTAAAAGGTTTTAATATTTCTGGACATATTAATAACAAAACCATTGGATGGCATCCAAAACACATTTTGCTACTTATTCTGCAGTCTTCGTGAGTTTTGACTATGGCTTGTAGTACAAATGAATGGAATTAATGCTTGGCAATATCACTTTTGCCTCATATTGTTTTTTTTTTTCACATTCACTGTCAGATGCACAAGGGTGTTAATTAAGCTGGGTCATTATGCTGCTGTAGGTTATTGAAAACGAACCCAACTGCACACTTGCTCTGATTGTCTTTCTCAATACCAAAGTTAAGCCTGTTGTAAACAAACTTCAAATTCACAACGGAACACAGTCCTTCATTTAATGTTCCAAGAGTGTCTTAGTTGAGAAAATGTTTCGTTTCGGAATGTTTCAATGGGTATATACAAACAGAAGTATCGCTTTATTGATATCCCAAGCAACTACATAAATTACAGTGTACACCCAATTACATCTGATCGAAATTCGCTAGCTGATTGCAAGCACACTCTGTTCAGATAATAAATGTGAACAACTAATAATTAACCATACACTTTTGGCAAACTGAACTCTTGATAGGTTGAAATATTAATATTATATTACACCAAAGTCATGCACATGAGGTGTTACAGTAATGTTGTAGTTGTAAGGATAAACAATGATGTAAGTAATTATCAATAATATAATCATCATCACAGCTGCTTATATTTTCCTTGACTGTTCTAGTCAGAAAAATGTTCTTGGCAATATTACTTTACCTCATATCACTATATCATATCTACAGTACCACAGTCTTACTGTAACGAATAACAATCTCAACTGTTTTAGTCAGCAAAATGTGTTGTTTCAAGCATTTTTGCTGCATATTCAAACTAGAAGTTTGCTTATTGATCCCCAGTGACAGCTTCAATTATATGTACATCAGTAAAACATCACACATTCAGAGAATAAATTCATGCAGTAATAATTAATTGGCAACTTTAACTCTTGACAGGTTGACAACACATATTGTACATGTAAATTATACCAACAGTCACATTCTCTGGTCCTACACTGTAAACACAGGTGTTAAATGTAGTTGATTCGGTACGGAATTGTAGCAATCGACACTTACAATATTACAAATTGTCAGGTGTGTCAACAGACATTCATTTCATTTAATTTTGCAAGTATTTTAGTTAGAATTTTTTCCCAAATGTTTCGATGGATATACACTCCAGAAGTATTGCTTTATATTGGTATCCCCAGTGACTGCTTCAATTACAGTTTACACCTATATTTGCAAATGTGAACAACTAAAACTACTGTCAGTATGCACTTGTGGCAAACTGAACTCTTGATACTGTAGGTTGACACATACAGTATAAACCAAACAGTCACAGGGGTGTTACAGTAATTGTAATAGTATCGATACGGAAGAACTATGATGTACAGTAATTATAATATCAAATATAAATAATCATCACACCAGCTCAAATAAAGTGGTAGGGCAATTAACTTACTAACTCGCCAAATTTTGAGAAGCAGCGTGATTGTAGATTTTGGAGCAAAGCATGAAATAAACCAAGAGTGGGAGCTAAACAATAATATTTGCTCATGGTGACATCTTGTACTCGGCTGTGTAAAACTTGTGTTCGATGAATTGAGGGCATGATTGTATGTTGAAGTGAACCACAAGTAAAATCAAGAGTGGCAACAACAAACCTATTTCAAAACAAACAACACAAGCAAACAAACTCATTTTAAATCACCATGAAGTAGATCAAAAGTGGTAGACAAAACGTATTACCTGGCTATGGTCCGAGGACTACTGGACGTTTTTGAGTCGTGTTTGATGAATTGCAGTTGTACGGAGAAACAGAACGTATTCGGAAGTATGTTAACCCTTCCACTCCCAAGTTCAAGAAGTACTGTATACTCTCCCAACCTTTTTACAGAGACTATGTATAGGCGAGGTAGTATTAAGAATTGGTACCTTATTACACTTTATTTTCGCGACACTTTAATTTCGCGATTTGGCCATGGTCATATTTCGCGACACTTTATTTTCGCGATTTTGCTAAATTTGTGGAAACTGAGTCACTTTATTTTCGCGATTTCGTCGATAAATCAATCAGTAAATACCTTCCAGGGCGACTTGCCACCGTAACGGTGGGTCATTTGCCACGGGAAATATCTCGCCTTGCGCGATTTCTTATGAGGGGAGCAGATGTTTGTAACCATAAAAGATGTGCGGTTCCAACGATCGCCCCTCATCCAAGGAGGCCTAGTAATCCCCGTAACCGTCACCGCAAGCATGGAGTCATCGTCGAAGAACATACAAGCCGTTGAAAGGTTCAGGTCTTTGGTTGAACTCAGTTATAAGGAGCCCGCAAATGGAAATTTCAACAACTACGAGCGATCGATGAAGACATTGAATAAGTGGACTCAGAACGATTATTAAGAGTGAATGTCTGTAAGAATCGAAGAGAATATGGATTTCGCGGCCAAAGTTGAAAATTCGAAATCGCTCATATTTTCATCATTGGTAGGCAATAGTGAGGTAATAAACGTGGTGCAGTTCGTTTGTTCAGATTCGTCCGCGTATGTCAGAAAATTAGCATAAAACATTTCCTCTGGCGCGTGACCAAAATAACGTTCTCAAGGGTCAAACTTGCGAGTGTCGTTCTCCTGCAAAAGAACACGAAACTTTCCAGACGAATTTTGTGGTTGTTAATCAGGTCTTGGACTTTGTTTTGGACGGCGTTGATAAGCCATGCGATTATTGGGGAACTCACAGAAATTTGATTTGCGACGTCACAATTCCGTTGATTGTCCCCGACTTAAAATATGCAAATTTTAGCGTGATATTTTAGTATGCGCGGGTGCTTCACATTCGATGAAAATCCTGCTGTGGTTAGCTTACGTGCTGATCTTGCAAGCTATTGAATTTGTTCTCTGGTGCGCGCAAAGGTTTCTCGGATGTACGGCAGCGAATATGGTGCATTTTACGCACGGCGCCGCTCAGTCTGGCAGTCTCACGAGTCACGCCAGTACAACCAAATGGTAAAAGCAGTATTTTTTAGTATTATTTTAGTGTTGCAAACATATATCTTGTGATCTCGATCTCGACCGTGCTGGAAAAGCAAGTCACACGCCATGTTACTTGATTGTCTGTGGTTTCAAAAGGCGGCAACGCTCCACCTTGATTGTAAAGTGCTCTCCCAGTCTGGGCAAAGCGGCCCACACTTTCCTTCTGGCGGGCTCCATTTGGCACACAGTGGTATACTTTTATCTGGAATAGCCAACTTTCGCAATCCTGGAGTAGAATACCAAAGAAGCCATGGAGCCATGCTTTGCCTTTTGGTATGTTTCTGCTTACGCAACTCAATAACTAGGTGACGGTCGTGGTGACAGTGATGGTATACTTCTATTTGGAATAGCCAACTTTCGCAATCCCGAAATCCCGGAGTAGAATACCAGAGAAGCCATTGTCTCTTGTATGTTCCTGCTTACGCAACTCGATAACTAGGTGACGGTTGGTATTCTACTCCGGGATTTCGG